>JAQIYI010000024.1:0-44768 GCA_034700265.1 Polyzonium germanicum
CCAGTTGTTAGCCAATAGGTCTACTTCTGAGCTTCATCAAATCTAAAAATCGTAACGAATACAGAGCATTGCCGAATGCAGACAACACATTGAAGCGCAGGCATGCAGACACACATGCCCCCACTCATACGCATCACGTGAGGCTATTTGGGGCACAGTATTTGCGATTTAATTCAAATTAAAAATGAAATTACATTCAATTCATAGTTTCTTTTTTGTCTAGAATTTAGACAAAGTACCGATTTACGAGTATATAGCTTAATATCGATTTTTATTGATTAATACCAGTTTATATCGATTAAAATCGATTTTTTATCGATTTATATTGATTAATAGGGGTTTTTATCTATTGAATCGATTTATATCGAATAATCGACATTTATCGATTAATCGGCATCGGCAATCGCCCGATGTTAGTTTGAACAATCGGCATCGGCATATCGGCAAAATTCCTACATCGGCGCACCCTAAGGCCTATCTATTCAGACATCGAGCTAGACCTTTAATTGTAATCGCACACCTGTATCAAGAGCTCTTGGTAACGATCTGATGAGGATTTTTTCCTTTTATGGCAGCCAACTCTCCCACATTCGAACATTCTGATGAAAGGATTGAAAAGGTCATGGTCGCCATTTTGTTTTCCCTATCTCAGTCAAGCACGTGACTCAATTCTGGTTACCAAACTCTAGAGCCAAATTTAACTATCTGAGTTATCGAAGGACCAGGCTACTATTATGACGGATGTAGTCCATTTTCGCGTTTTAGTCGAGTCTAGATCCGTTCTTTTTGTCCTTTACGCAATACCGCCTTCTATTCATGCATGTCCCGACGCACTGCAACATTAGACAGCACAAGCTACGCGTCTAGCATGAAGATTTTTTAAATGACGTCATTCTTTAGCGTTCACGTTGGCTTTTACGCGTTTAGCTTAGCCTGTCAATATACATTGTATTGACGCGAATGTCTGAATGCGCCATTAGCGTTGCATTAACGTTGCCGTGGACGCGGCCAAGTGTTTTTTGTGTTGTTTACCGGATGTGGATGCGCAGCAATTAGCCGAGCGGGATAATCGCGTGGTTTCAATTAAGCCTTGGAAATTGTTTTCAAAAAGGCTTCCGTCGAATCGCGTAGGTGGGCAACCAACGAGCCTCCCATTAATCTCTGTGCCCATCCCTTTTCCTAATTCTGCATTTTATTTCTTCCTTCTCGGCAATTTTCGGTGGCATCCATGTTATGCAAATTTGCCGCATGATTGACATGTTTACGTTTTCTGTTATCTGCACTGACGATTCTTTCTTTGGAAGAGGAAGTCAGCGTGGAGAAGGGAGGGAAGCTACAAGGCTACAAGTCCCTTAAACAAACAAATCCGTGCGCTTCCCTTTATCCAGTCATCATCTAACTTAATCCATATCGCTTGATCGACATCAACTCGTATAAAATATTGCATCATTATATTTGTTCTGACTATTATCGCGAACCTATGAGCCCTTGTTAGTTTGTTAACAAGTTATGCCACTTTTGAGCTCGTTTCATGAGCTTTTTCTCCAGACTGATTCAAGACTAACTCGAGCCAAGCAAGTACATGCGACAGTTGAGTTTGGGAAGCGATTTAGCGTGCTATTTGACGCGATTAGCGAATGTCGCAAATCCTGCGCGATATTCGCTGAGACCCATCCGTGGGAAAATTGCACCATTTGACGTCCTGAACCGAAATTGACGTCATTCGAAGTCGAAAAAGCATATTGACATGCCTTGTGGACGTCACTACATTGTAGTGACGTCAGCAACGCGGCCACACAACCAGAGACTATAGAATATTCTATAGGCTCTGCACACAACAAGCTGAAAAGTGATTTTCAAATGAGCTTGTTTGCTCAGCTTATGCGTTAAAATTGTCTTAACTAGTTCATTACAGACGGCTGAGATTTGTTTTCACATTTCAGCCAATGCTGAACATTAATTTGAAAGCTCAAGGATCTGAAATTTCGCGCGAAAAAAAATGAGACATTTCTTAACATTTTCAGGCTAGCTAGTCACACTCAAGATGGAGGTATAACCAGCTCATCAGCCGCAACTGAAGCTCAGCTAGCTGAAGCGATATACATGCCAAGTAGTAGCTTTATAAGTTCGTGATGAATAGAATTGTAAGTAGATTGTGAATATCTTTCATCATGAAATTTTTGCATAAATTTCGCCTAAATGTCATGCGGGCTGTTGTTAAGGTGATGCTACTCGTTGTTGAGCACTTCACTTAATTGATCATCAAAGGTGCTTTCTTGCGTTTAATGCAGCAGTCTAATTATGAAGACTAGTGACATTTAGAATTTCTTACAATTGGGTCAAAAATAGATGAAACCTGCGCCAACTTCCTTCATTGCTCATACTAAGCTACATCCTCATGGATACTGGATAGACCTGCTGCCATGCCTTAATTTGGAATTTATTTTTCTCATTAAAAATTGTTCAATTTTTTCTACATCTAGGCATTCTAGGGCGACATTGGAATTGGTAAACATGTTTATAAGCCTATCGTTGAAATTGCATCTACGCTCAAAAATATAGCCTACTTGGAATTATCAGAAATCTTTTTTATTAACTTTTTTCGCTTGCTTTTGCCTTAATCCTGAATATGGCCTGAATTAATCATCTTGTTTACTGTTTTCAACAAGAAGAAGGAAAAAATACAACAAATTATTGAGGACTAGTGAGCGGATGAGTCCTACTTAGCTGTTTACGTTTGTCCCCTTTGTTTGCCCGTCCGCCCTTTCTGTTGCTTCTGCACAACCTTCACACTGCTACGTAGGCGTAAACAAGTCGCGGATCAAAATAGGACGGATGGATTAAATGTCGCGAAATTTGGAGCACTCTTGAGTGAGCGTTAAATAGACGAAAGACAAAATCATTTGCCCAATAACAGCGGCCAATGCATGCAAATTCAATAGACCTAATATTTCTTTTTTTGTCTTTAGGACTGAAACGCATTGTGCACATTTTTATCGCGCCACACGACGAAACCTTTGCTACAATCGGTTTGACCAGCTCTCGAACGAAAGGTTGCGTCGACTTGAGTTGATAAAAATTGCGCAATGCAAAGGAGTCGTCGTCAAAATTGTTGACAACCCATCTAGAAAAACTAAATAATTGAATTTTGTTTCACTCGTTTCGTTTCAGACGATGAAAAAGAAGTTCTTCGTTCTGCACTTGGAGACCGAGAGCGGTCCGTCTCGACTGGAGTACTTCGACACTGAAAAGAAATGGAGGGCCGGAACCGTTCCCAAGAGGTCTGCATTTACTGAACGCAGAAAATTAAACATGTTTATTGTTTTTATTTCATTAGGCGGCTAGCGTATAATCTAACGATATGTTTTTGACCTAATTAAAACATAGTGAATGGGTGCATTCACCAATACAAAGTCAAGGGCGCCATTGTAAATTGCAAATGGCCGCTCTCGATTTTAGCTAGTGGCCCTGTCGCCAGCCAGCTTCATTGTTTTCTTATGAACAAATGGCAGACTCGGTATCAGTTTCAGCTTTAGTGCCTATATAAACCCCGCCTTAAGAGTTTACGCGATTTCATCCATTGTTCATGACAATATGCCTAGGCCTACAATGTAAATGTTTGCTCTGGTTTATTGGTGACAACAGTGATAAGGACCTTTAGGCTAGATGTCTGTCGCCTCATCCTCGTCCTCCACCCTTCTTCCAGCAATAAAAACAACATAAAAATGAGTGCCAAAGTATTTTTTGCATTTAGTGTGGTACAAAGTAATCTCCGTCATGGCCGCCTTCGCCTTTCGTGGCGCGGATCTGCCGCTAGGGAGCTAGGCAAATAGCCTGGCGGCCCCATCCAGCTTTCTTTTGTGTCCCACGAAATTGGACGGAATTTTCCAACGTTTTCTGTCGTCTGGGGCTGCTTTGGCCCTTAATGATTTTTTTACAACTTCCGCTACATCGCACAATTCAGAAACATACCATAGGCCTAGTGAATTAACGATAGAACATGGTCTGGGGCCACTTAGTCAGTTTATACTTGCCAGACGTACTCCATGATCAGCACCAATTATGTGATGAACTGATGATGCTCGTAATTTACGAATTTAAAGATAATGAGCTAGAAATGAGTGCCTTTTTATTTCTTTCTTGGGCGGGACGTCGATGTTTCGGATCATTAGCAGTTCATTAAATGAATCAACTAAAACGAGGGGGAAATTAAATAACCCCAGCATTTAATCAGCACTGAAGAAATCATTAAATTACGAGTAAATAAATGAGAAATGCGCGCAATTTAACGCAAACTAGGCATTTGTTTGTAATTGACTTTTTAAAATCGCAACTTTTTAGGCCTATAGTTAGGCCATGTCTCTGCTTTGAACACAGGCGCGACCTGTTAGTTCGCAGAAACTATCTCAGGTGCTTGTCATTAGTAGGCATGACGTCAGAACTTAGTCCAACTAAACATCGATCTTGTTGTCATCATGTAAATAGATGTAATAGAATTTATTAATTATTTGTTTTGTTTTTTCTCTCTTGCAACTGTTGTGTGCCGCAGAAGTATCAATCTGAAAACGTGTTTCAATATCAACCGCAAGCTGGACACGAAACACAAATGCGTCATTGCTCTGTACACTAAAGACGACTGTTTCGCCGTGTCGCTCGACAACGAGACCGAGCTGGACCAGTGGCTAACTGCACTGCTTGAGCTGCAGCATGGAGAAGAGTATCTCGACACTGACGAGAAACCAAAACCCAACTTCGGTGAGAAAAACAAAAATTATTTTCGCCCTTGTTCCCATTCACGCGCCACAGCCTCAGCTAAGTAAACGTGGACATCATCGTTCCAGTTTGACAGACAGGCAGCGGCTCGTTGTTAGTCCAAAGTGTAATTAGCGGTTTGTCGACAGCCAGTGCGTGTCAATATCAGATGAAGCATTATATCATCGTGGCGGAGCTACAATTAAGCGGACCCACTCATTATTATTGTTATTATTCCCAAAAGTAATTATCTGAATTGATCCGAACGTTTTGTAGGCTTAAGTCCACTTTCAAGGCTGACGGGATTTATTGGCCGGCGTTTCAAGTAGGCCTAGTGTACATCGTCAAACGGTCCTCGGTATTTTTTTTTCAATTCTCTTGGGCAAACATAATTCTTTTCAGATCTTGTTTAGGCTACAGTCACTCTTTTATGCGTAGGCCTAGAACATGTTTCGATACTTTTACTCGGAAATAATTGCAAGCTTTACACAAATCGCGGCCCACTAGGAAAGATTTTCCAGTAAGTCCCACGTGGCTACGATGTGGTCAAGTAGTAGGCCTACTGATTTTTTGAGGCAAAGAAGTCCTCCTTGGAAACGCACTTTTGTTTACTTTAAAAAACTTGAAAAAGCGTCCAAACATACCGTTAGCCTATTCGTCTATTGCGCCTACCCCGATCCGTTCACGTGGCTACAAAGCGGGTTCAAGTGCTATCCTTAGTTGCCCTTGGTTTGCAGTTTTGCATAGGCCTAGATTGGTTTCTTCAGAAATTCGTCTCAAGATTTTTGTTGACTGAAAGTTAAACGCTGAAGAAGAAGAAAGAAGTCATAACTTAGCTGTCAGGGTTCCGCTGGTCGTGGTGCAAAGGCAGCGCAGCAACGCAGAATGAAAGAAAAAACAGCAAGAAATTATAAACAAAAGCTAAAGTGCTGCACGCGATTATGCACGTGTATGCACTTTGTTGAGAAGTGATGCACTCACGTGATTGGCGTACTTTTGTGGCCCTGTTACACTAGTTTCCTCGGAATGTTTATGGTGTGACGGGTGACGAATAATAAGGGCACTTTGTCGGTGCCCTTAGCGATGTTTTTGGCGTTAATGGGGTTTGAAGTTGTGAGAAGAGCGCGCAGCTTTTCTTCTATCATATACCGGAAATGGCTGTTTACAAGGATGGATGCTGCTGCTGCTGCATCAAGTGGTCTTTCTGGTTTCTAAGCCTGCTTTAAAAAAAAGCAAAAGAAAAGGGAGCGTCTGTAGAATCTAGAATAGTATTTTGAAGATCTAAAAATATATTATAGGCGTACAAGTGCAGACAGCACTTTGTTGCCTTTCAAGATGGCCTCCGACTTTTGACTCGAGGAGGACAGGAGCTAGGACGACATTTGGGCACGAATTGCACATTTGCACCGCATTCTCGCTAGAAAAAAATGCGCCTTCCCATCCACAACGTGATCGTATTTTTCAATTCTTGTTATGCTGGAAAAGTACCCAAATCATTATATGTAATTCATAGGCCCACGCAGTAGTACCGGCAGGCAACTTTGCGTGCAGGAACTTGATTTTGTTGTGCTTGTCAGCCCAGCAACAACCATCCATGATCTATTAATAAATTTAACTTCACGTTAATAGTATACGAGTTGTCAATTGTCATGGCAACGCGTGCTATGATGAATGCGTTTACACTGAAGATTGACAAAATGTGCACAAAAAATAGAAAGCAAATTTCTGGAATATCTCTCGCTGTTTTGGTTACTAAGACGACATTTATTTTTGGAAGTCGAAAACATTGTTTGGGACGAACATGTTTTATAATAAATGTCGAAAGGAGATAAGTCTCGCTGAAATAGGCCTACGTTTTGTGTGTAAACTTGCCAAATTGATCAAATATCATTCTCTACCTACTCGTTCTCATGCAGCTCCTCCTCCTCCTCCTCCTCCTCCCCTTACCATCGCTACTCACACCACCTGAATCATCTTTCGATTTGCGTCACAATTTATTGTTGACGCAACTCGCAATGATCCGCATAAGTTAAGCGAAGGCACTCGTATGCCTAGCCACTGTGCCTTTATGGGAAGTTTTCCTCGAGACATCAAAATTAAGCATTACAGTTTGTCACCTGACTCATTTGCCTACTTTCTTGCAGTATTAATGATGAAAAGAATTCTTAGTTTTTTACGTATTTATTTACTTTAATTATTTCATAAGAATGACATGTACGGTAGTTTTAGATTGATTTTATTTTTTATTTAGTAAGCCGTAAATAAACTGGCATTTACGTCTCAATTAAATCATCAGTGTTGATTTATCTAGACTACCTGTCCAATTTGATCCATTAAATTACATGTACATAATCCCTTATCTTTAAATATTAATAAAAATATATATGTGGCCAGGCCTACTTTTCAAAAGCATTGACCGCGTAATGAGCTTTTAATGACATTTTTTTCTGATTCGCAGAACATGTGTGGCAGGTGACCGTCAAGAGCAAAGGCCTTGGAAGCAGCAAGAACATTCTCGGACCCCATCGTCTGTGTCTGACCGAACGGACGTTATCGCTGGTCAAAATGTCCACCGACTGTCCGATCGTTCAGGAATTTCCGGTTATTATTAATCAATATTATTTACGAATCGAATCAATTAAGTGCTCTACAACTAATCATGCTATATTAATGTCCGTCACAGCTGATGAGCATCCGGCGCTGTGGGCATTCGGATTGTTTCTTCTTCATGGAAGTTGGACGCTCGGCTATGACCGGTGCTGGTGAACTGTGGATGCTAACCGAGGACACGCTCATCGCGCAGAACATGCACGAAGCCATCCTCAAGCAAGTCTACTTGTTGTTTCATAGGCTACTCAAATACTCACGCATGTTAGGCTTTGGGCGAGTAAGATTTTAGTAACTCCCCCCAAGCTTTGGGTTATTTTTTTCTCATATTTAAGCTCGT
This sequence comes from Polyzonium germanicum, assembly GCA_034700265.1. Taxonomy (NCBI): domain Eukaryota; kingdom Metazoa; phylum Arthropoda; class Diplopoda; order Polyzoniida; family Polyzoniidae; genus Polyzonium; species Polyzonium germanicum. The sequence continues at coordinate 7,700 of JAQIYI010000024.1, forward strand.
TTTGTTTATTCTGTTTGGTCAGTGCCATGAAATCGACTCGCAAGGACGATGTCGCGCCGCGTCCCAGGACGAGGAGCTCGTCGGCGAACGAGGCTTCCAAGCCGATAAGCGTGCACACGAGACGGCAGACCACCGCGTCGGCCGTAGCAGCGGCGATTGACGCGGCCAACGCGAACAGTCGTGAACGCTCCGACAGCATGCCTACTCGTCCTCGAACGGTCAGCGACGGACAGAAACCGGACATTACCAGCCGGTCAGTAGTATTAACAGCCCTTTGTTTTGGCGTTCATTCTCAACTGCCGTGTTCCATCTAAACTCATTTTTTAATTCCCTGAACGCATACTTTCTTTTTTGCAGCATGTACTCCAGAACAGTGTCGTGTTCTCCTCCTCAAAATGCCATCAGGTCAGTTTAGTTTTACGCTGAATTTTATCTTTACTAACAACTTAATTTAAGGATTAATGACGATTGACGAGAATGAGGGATAAATTTTAGGCAGTATTTTTTAATTCTATTAAATATCAAAGTATATTTAGGTGATTAGTTTTCATTAATTTAATTTATAATTAAGTCTAATTAATCTTTGCTTTTTGTGTAAAAAATAAAGCCCTGTTTCCGTAATGTACGACAGCACCGGAAGTTCCATTTCCATCGACGATTGCGATTCTAGTCAGCCAGAAATGTTACTTTGGTGAGAACTTGTGGTCATAGCTTTGTGGATTTAAGCTCCTGTTAGTATTTGTATTTTCCTATTTTCTGTTTTTAAAAAGTTCTAGTAAGTATGGCCATTTGACGGACGACATGCCCTCTGAACCGCCAATCGAAGAGGAAGTTTTGACCGGTTCGGACAGCTATATAAGCATGGCACCCGGCGAAGGTGCATTGAAAATTATAAAGATTTATTGAAAAATTTAAATTCGTTTAGTTATAAAAGAAATGGCTTTCAGTTTCTTCGAAGAGAGAGGCGGACGATCAAGATGGCTACATGGAGATGAATCCGTCAGCTGGACTGGACGCTACCTCTCGTGGCCTGTTGTCAATAGTTACCCAGTCCAAAGCGCAGCAAATGCTGATCAGTACACCTCTATCTCTCAACTTACTTCCAACTTCCGGTCCGAAATCTTTCATGCCACCTCAAACGTCGGCCACAACAGAAAACTACATGGAAATGTCGCCAGTCAGTAATCCTTCCGCTGGCACTCCGGGTACGCTAAATCCTAGCATTTATTGTCGTGATATCTGTGCTTGCGATTAATGTTGATTGGCGTTTCATCCAGATGGATACATGCCCATGAGTCCGGTTGGATCTTCGTACTTGCTCGGCACCGACAAACCTAGGTCGTCCATAAAGAACGGCTACACGCCCAATGGACAGAGCGGTATGATGTACATGTTGGCGGTTGACCGAGCGAAGGAAGTTGTCTCTTCTGGCAGTCACTCGGCCAATGGTCAGGTTCATCCTCCGCCGCCGCCGGAAGGCAGTGGCAGCTACGTAGCCATGGCGCCCATCAAGGATTCTCTGTCGCCTCCTCAGGAGGACGAAGGATACATTGACATGACGCCCATGGGACATTCGCTGCCCAGAAGCACATCATCAGGCAAGTGACAAAAATAATGTTAGAAAACTCGTTTCTTTTTTGTGCAATTTTAAGATTTAAGTACATGATTGCAATAAAGCAATGCATTGAAAGAGATAACCTAAAGAAAAAAGTTACATATTTGACTTTTTTGATAAAAATTATTCAAAACATAAAATAAATAATGAGGAGTTAATGAATCAATAAGCAGAAAGAAAATGGAAAACAATTCCCGCTACCCTTTTACTTACATGTACTTATATTGTTATTATAATTTGAATGGCTTCAATTTTATTCAGGGATTGTGGAACTGAAAGCAGAAGCGTTTTCATCGAGGCGCAGTTCCGGCACTTCCGGAACCCCCTCGACGGACATGTGTTTCGCCGAGTATCAGTTGGACAAAGTGCGAGCGTACTTCACGCCGAGCGAAGACGACGACGAAGAACCGATGGTTCGTGCGTGTTCGATCGGCAGTCGCTCCGACTGCAACCGCAAACGAGACCAACTTGAAATAGCGACCGATTCTGCTCGCACTCGAGCGTTCTCCATGGGTAGTCGAGTGGGCGTCAAATTCGGTTCCAAGATGGCGCCAGCCGTGGTGAATCCTTCTGCTTCCGCCGCTCTGACCGAGCAGACAGCCGAGGAGAAGAACAAGAAAAGCTCGAGCGCTCCCATCTTGGGCACGTCGCCTTTGGGCAGCTCGTGGTCGGGCACTTCGTACTTGCAGAAGATCTACGGCGGCAATCGTTCCTCGACCACCAACGAGGATCTGATGGAGATGGATTTTCCAGACAGCAAGAACTGCAGCTCAGGCAGTCTGGCCGAGAGTGGCAGTCGCAAGAGCGCTGCCAGCAGCACGGACAGTTTACGTCGAGCGCCATCTGCCTCTTCAACAGGAAGTCGTCCTCGAACCAACAGCAGATCGTCGCACTCGAGACCGACCAAACTGGAGACGCTGCAGTCAATCGGCGAAAGTTCGTCGCCGTCTTCGACGCTGATCACCAAAGTTCACCACGAATACGCCGAAATGAATGCGTCTTCAGCGTCGCAAGCTCCTCAGCTAAACCAAGATGGCGCCGCCGGTGGTCCAACGACGAGAACGACGACGACGACGGGTCACGCATCAAAGCTGACGAGCAAGCTGAGTACTCAGCTCAGTTTGGATTATCTGGATGTGAACCCGGCGAATAGGTCTGATTTTGCAGAGATTCTGGGCGGTGGACACAGGCTCATGGACAATCGAAAGCGGTCACTTCCGGAGCAGATTCTAATTCGAGGACACCCCAACAACGGACGGATTTCTCCCTCTGGTGAATACGTCAACATCGATCCGAACAGGGTTGTTAACTCGCCGCGAATTTCTTCAATCACTGAAAACTCGTCGCCTTCGTCAGCGTCCGTTTCACTGGAGTCGTCAAGACGCAAGCATCTTGACTATGTTAATCTACAGTACGGCAGCTTGGAAGGAAGTTCCGCCGCGCTCAGCAAACCGATTCCGGTTGGAAGTTCGAGCGTTCGAATCAGAAATAATCTTGACACGATCGTCGATCAGAAGCTAGCCCTAGCTGTCGACAACGTTCAATGTGGACATCAGAAGAAGTTGGAACAAACATCGAGCATCAAGCGGACAGATTTTAGCGGACTGCCACCGCCAGCTTCTGCCACTGGTTCTGGTTCACACAGCGATTACGCGGTCATGGAACCATTGGGACTAAGCTTGAAGTCGAAATCGTCGCTCGAACAAGATTCCTTATCGTCGCCATCATCGACCGTGTCGTCTCTCAGCGACGATGCTTCTAATTCTGCCAGACTCACTGGAACATCCAGCTCGTCGACAACGATGACAACGCGTCGTTCGTCGTCCAAAGATTTGTTCGTCGTTGCCCCTGCTGCAATTGTTGCCGTCGCCGTCGTATCAACTCCGTCTCCGAATTCGAGTTCGTCGACTTCGAGCAACTCTCAAAGCAATCTCCTCCTACTGCGACCTTCCAGCGTGACCGTCGATGACGACTCGCGACCCTATGAGAACATGTCGTTCGCCAAACCCGATTCGAGGCCGAGTTCTGTGAGCTCCGTTCGCGAGTTGAACTATGCCTCGCTCGATCTCGCGCCCTCCACGTCGGCCCAAGAAGATGGTCAGGATCTTCAGCCAGCAGCAGCACCACCACCACCACCACCACCGACATCGAGTTCGACCGTGACGACGACGAATGTGGAGCCAACGCAGTTGACGTCGACGTCTGACGGACGACCACTCTCCTACGCCAAGATCGACTTTGCCAAGTCTGAGGGTCTTCGCTACACATCCAGTTCTTCCTCATCATCATCTCCCGCCCCGTCCTAATCTTCCACGAAGGAAAACAGTCGTGTTTGATCACAGGATTGATGGTGATGACGTCAATTACTGGGTGTTCACAAAGTAAATATCCCGATTTGAATTTTATTTTATCTAGAGCGAAAGTTCCAGGCCAAATGAACATTTTTATCTGCAAATATTTAGCCGATGGAAAGTTATCAAGCTAGTCGGTGCAAGGGACTGATTTTATTTCATAACTGCTATTTCGCAAAGCTTAAAATTAACGCAAACAGTCCTAACACAAAACAAACATAATTTTTTAGCTCAAATTTGAAAGTCTATGATATGATGCAGATACATGTTTTCATTACGTTAAAACTTCTAATTCTCAAGAAAACACATTTAAAAGTGGGGTATTTATTTTGTGAACACCCTGTATATTTTTCCATTCTGATTCGGTTATTTGAAACTGTATTATGTGTTTGCTCAATTTCTTAATATCGGGTTGGTTATTCCTGTGATTAATCGGATTTTTGTCTTGCATTTTTACGTTTAGTCAAATTTATTCACTTATTGTTTTCCCTCGATGCTGCTTTTATTTTTATACATTGTTTTCTTTTCTTTTATTATAAACCAGTTGGAAGATGGACTGTGTCAGTATGAAAGACTGTGACCATGGGTAATCAGCCCTCTTAATCCGGTGAGATTCGATGTGAAGCGTATTTTCGCCTCATGTCCGGTTTGTTATAAATTCTGCTGTTTTAAGTTTTGCTTTTTTGATGTGTTGAACTAAAATGTATATACATTTTTTTTTCCATTTTGGCTAACTATTAGCAAAGTTGACACTAAGTGTATAAAAACTCCGGTTTAATTTTTATTTCAAGTATTTTCAAGAATCTTGAATCTTTCAAAGCTACTTTTTCTCGTTATCTTGATGTTGGTACTAGTCAAACTATTGGTGTACAACACATGTAGATGCTAGGCAGCTAGCTTAGGTTTACATATTCTAATCAAGAGTTCAAATTTAACTAACTAACTGCTAATGCTTGAAACATCACTAGCGCTTTCTTCAGCCTGGCTCGAGAATGACTCAAATCTAGCATTTGAGCTAGTGTGCTTCGCTTGAGTCCCACTTAGTCAGTCTGCTAAAAAAGTCCTAGTGATGCCAACATAAATGTATTTTGAATGTCCATTGTTTTGTCTTATTTTTATGCTAATCTTTTTCTTCTTTCCTAATCATGTGACGGATGTGTCAAATTTGCGGTGTATTTTCAAACAATGAAGTTAATTTTTCCTACGTGGTTTTGTAGGGCAAAAAAGTACGATCATAACTCTTTACGTGTGATCGCGTTATTCAACCTTCGTACCGTTGGGTGTTCCTTATTACTCTAGGCTCTTATTATTAATTTTTTTTGCCTTTGGCAACTTAGTTTCTTTACACATTTAATCACAATTGAATCTATTGATTTATTCTACGTTTGTTTTTCTTGCCCTTCAAGAGTTGAGTGATTTTTTTGTAATACGTAATTATCTAATGGATGTCAGTGTCATTCGTTCACTAAGAAACAATTTGTTATCTGTGGCGGATTTTTTGTTTTAATTAATTTGTTTTGATGGCAGCCATTTATACAGTATTTTTTTTCTTTTCCAAAAGTTTGTTTACCTGTTTATAGAATCGTTATTGAATAATCGTTTCATAGAGCAGCTGGTTTTCTTGTTAATTAGTTCGGTGACTTGTCTCGGAAAAACTATTTATGCCTACTTGTTAGATTCTCGTAAGATGAGCTTTTTCGTTATTCAATTTTCTGGAAATGTTTCAAGCGCATGTTATCCTTGAAAACTTAAAATTATTTTTGAAAGGTAAGGGGAAAAACCTATATACACAGTGGATTGTTCTCAGCAATCCCGTGACTGGGAAATTTAGAAGCTATTCATGATTCTTGATTGTCTCTGCAATCACGAGACTGGGAAATTTTGAACTCTGAACAGGGCTTTACCTTGGACCGAGCTGTAAACATCTGAATACAACTTGTATTTATAAAATGAATTTGTCTTCTCACTAATAATGTTGAACTTTTTTTTTATCTTAAAGTCCTGAAGTATTCTTTTCACTAAAGATATTAGGCATATTTTTCAATGGCAGTCACAAAAGTTATCTGGTCTTTGTTATAATAATCAATTAATTATCGTTTTTTTATTTATTGTTGTATATGCGCGTGTAATTCTCCCCAAACAAAATCTAATACCTGGTATTAGTTTTTATTTTTTAGCGAATTCAGTTGGAATTCGCACGCGAAATCCTCGCTACCATCTTGTTCCACTACATATTCGCTGCTGCCATTTACATACCGTATGTAAATTAGTTGCTGCTTTAAAAAAACGATCTAGCCTATGCATATCAAATACACTTAAATAGATAGAATTTGCATTTAGAATTTATTTTTGGTATCGAGACAAAATAATAGTTAACAAAAATACCTTTCCATCATCTATCCCTATGTGCTGGTAACGTTTTGAACCGGTTTCAAATCTATCTTCGATTTATTAATCCAGATCGAAACCTGTTTAAGCGTTCAAAGTGTCAACCTGTTTGGAATTGGCATACATGAACATTGTAAATGTCTATTATTCATTCTCTTCCAAGTTGTAATCGTGCGTTTAATTTAATTTTTTGTTAGCCCATTTGCATAAATATACTCCAGTGGTATGTAATCACGTGTCGATTTCTGATAGAAGATTAAAAACAAAACATCTTAAGAATCGTAAAAATAATCATCACAAATTTAAACATATCAGGATTTAATTCAATTGTTCCTACTAACAAAAATAGACAAAACTCAAATTTAAAAAAAAACCCTCTTTGTTTTTGCTGGAGTTTATTTACTGTTGAATTTATTATAAAGTTTACTATGTAATTGTGTGCATATATTTACCGTATTAAGGCGCATCAGTAATTAATCATGCAGTACCTAATATTCAAATAAATTAATAATTGCAGCATTCATTTAGCAAAAACCATTTATTTTCATTATTATCTTAGGGTCGTGTTCTCTTAATTGTATATTCTAATTGAGTATTAACTAAGTATTGTACGAGTATATTGAGCTTATACTGTCATGTTGTGTAATCATGAAAATTATTTTAATTGCATTTTCAAAATGCAATTTAACTAGTTAAATCTAACCTTCAATTTTAATTGATGCATAAATTAAGTTCAACCGAACTTGCCGTCAGAGCCCTGGGTCCTAAGCTGCGCATATACTATGAGCCTAGTCCATACTATCCTAAACATAATTCCTTAACAGTGTTGAATACAAGAGGTTGAAGAATTTCCCCTTCGTTGCCAAAAAAATCCAACGTGTTAAAAAGATTTTTGCCTCCAGTCCCCTTTTTGTTTTTGTTGTCACATTTTTGCTTTCTAAATTTCCCTTTAGTTTTGAAGGTGTATACGAAGCCTGCTTGAAGAAAACTGTTAAAACGCCAATATCGTTAAAAAAGTAGGCCTACAACTTGTTAAAAAACAAATATTATTTTTAAAAAAAGTTCGAGCTCGCTTTGCTCGCTCGATAAAATCAATTCGTTACATTTTTGTTTTCACCTTTTGTTTAGTCTTAAGTCTGAATTCAACACCATCCTGTAAGCTGCTTATTCGTTATTAAATTGATTCGCCCATCTGAAACTAGTCTTAGGGCAGAATCACTAGTGTAAACCTCAGACCTGTCTCCAATGATAAGACAACTTTAGCAACTTCCGGTTATGAAGGGACATTACGGTCAAAGCTCTTGTATGCAGAGTGCGTAATGCGATCGAGTTGCGTGCAGAACTGCAGATGATAACCGATTTTGACTAATAGTGTTGTAATCTCCCTTAATAACCGGAACTGGCTATAGCTGGCTTAACTCGAGACAGGTCTGAGATTTCTCACTACCGTAGCCGGCTTTCCCGCATGCTACGTGATTTATATCGCGTGTAACGTCACAAAACTGCATGCTCGTAGAGTTGTTTGTGACGTCAGACGCGGTAGAAATCGCGTTTCGCGCGGTAAGTCAGAATATATACAAGAAATCTGCAGGGTAATATTAAAAGACTAACTAATAAATAACCAAAAAATAAACTAGTTTTATTTTGTAGACACGTGTGCGCGCACATGGCGGAAGTGACGACAGTACGTTCAGCTAGCGTCGTGGTAGCGTCACACGCAGAGAGCCTCCATGTTGGAGGCTCTACTCCAACCAGACACTTTAGAGTTGTAGCCTCCATGCAGGCTCTCTAGCGCCCGCATGCGCTGGTGCTGCCCCCTAATGACGGCGGATACATTCGGTATCGGTATCGGAGCAACACGAGGTTCCTTGAGTCAAGGTATCAAGTCAACGACTTGATACCTTGACTAGGTTGCAGGAATCCAGGATGCGAGGATCAGAAGGAAGTTGAGTCACTTGAGTGTTGAGTCGGTTGCAGTGGCGGGCGAACAAGAAAAGGTCCAAGAGGTAGCCATTAGTGCAGATTTCTTGTCTCCTGTTTCATCTTCAAGAAAGAAGAAAAACAAACAAAACGGTGCGCGGTTTTAGTAGCCTACTGTAGGCCTAAGGGAAAAAAAACGCGCCAAAAGTTGACAGACGGGAATGTGTTTTGTTTTCCCTTTTGATTTGCTTATTTTTAATCCGGAAATGACGAGATTCTTTGATCTTCCGCGAAGACGCTGCACTTGAAACAACAAGCAAAATTAAGCGACGTCATGTCGGCCGGCGCCGGTCCCAGTCGTCAGCGCTCTCTCAAGGACAGGCTAAAGGACGGAATTGCCCAATCATGGCCGTAAGCAATTAAATCTGAGCGTTTTTGTGTATTAGGCCTAATTTAAATATTTGTTTTCGTTGCCTGTAGTTGTTTACTCGTTTCGCATTTCAATTAATATTGTAGGCAGTTGCTCAAACCGGCTGATCCGACCACCGCGACCACCTCAAACGCGTTCACGGAATACCAAGGCTGGTTCAGCCTCAGGCCTATATGATTATAGCCATGCACACTGTGAGCGAGTTTGTCACGTAAGCCTATTTGTCCCCTATGACACTGCAGTGTCATTCTAGCTTAGGAATCCTAACAATCCTTATCTTCAGTGCACCCAAAAGATGAATTAGGGTTATAGGCTAAATATATGCAGGCCTAAATCTAAAGGCGGAAACGCAATTGCGTTTAGCGATTTCTCTCTCAATACAAGCGCTGTGAAGAGAGCTAGGACAATGAGAAAAATCGCATATCAAGGCCACCTTGCTGCCCAAAGGATCTTATATTTAAAAGTTAAATTACAGGTGAGAGGGGGCAGCGTGAATATAGTCTGCACGCTGGCCCTTATGCTGAAATTCAAATCAAAGCCTAGGGCCTAGGACGGGCCTACTTTAATTAGTACGGTGGCTATAGGCCACTCTCTAAAAGATCTATAGTAGCCGTTTTGAACGGGCGCTCGCCCTTGCGAATTTCTAATCAATACGTAGCTATTACAAAATTACAAATTTGCATTTAGACGTTCACTGTGTTCAGTTAAATGAGTTTGCCGATCGATAATGCGGTTTCACATATAGGTTTGTAGGCCTGAGGGAATCCAATGCTTATGCAAATTTAGCGCGGCTGGAGCGCTCTCTTGCATTTTTTTATTTTTCGGGTCGGAAAGTTCGCTCCGACTAGAAACGTTTTAAATATTTCAGTAAGGTGGCTCAGGTTGACATTTTGTAAATGCCGAGAATATTTTTGTGTGTAGGCCTAAGAAATAGAAATCATTTTTATTGCAAGATGGATTGCCTAATTTGACATCATAGTTGGTTTTCACATAAATTACAGTTTTACTTTTATCACGTTCAATCCAAGCGTTAAAATTCCGCTTTTTGTTAAAAGGAAAATTCAGCCCACGCAACCTTTTCTAAATGTATCCAGAATTCAAATTTATTTTGACAGCAGGCAGACTCAATAGGCCTACAATATTAGACGACGTTAGGCCTATCGGTTTTTTTTGCCGCCACATTTTTCCATTTATTACATTGGGCCTACATAAAGCGCATACCGTATGCATTGCGTGCGTGCGGGCGGCCGTGTTTCATGTTTCGGATTAAATATTGAAATTTTCATGTCGACAGTTATTGTGATTGGAGCCACTAGACATGATAATTTCGTATACGAACGATATTAAATAACAGAAACATTTACAATAAGCCGCGCTACTCCAGAACAACAACCGAGACAAAATAACAACAGAAAAAAGTCTCCTGGGATGGCGCACCCAGCAGGAAAACTGTTTCTTTTTACAATCAATCATATGAAATTTATCATGAATTCACGAATAAAGCTGCGCAGCCAGCTGAGCGAAAATTCAATATACATTGTATACCCAAAATAGTTTTGTTATTGTGTAGCCTTTTGATAGGCATGCAACAACAGGCGCGCGCGTTCACTGCAAAAACTAAAACTACAACCTGGAGCAAAATACATCATCTTCATTTTAATCTTTTTGCGCTTTGTTAACAGTTTTTTTGCGTTTTACGTAAACACTCAAGAATATTTTTTTACATTTACTGTATCTATGCCTGCAACCTGCGTCAAACGTGAAGCCCGGCGCTCGGCCTAGTTCAACTTCTCTGTCACGCTATTTTAATCACTTGGCGCCGCATATTGTTTATACAATGCGCTAAATTGTAATTAGGCCCAGGCCCAGCCGTTTGAGTACATGTAGAAGTGTTGGACGCGCGAGGCCTATGTGTGCCGTATCTTGAGGAAATTACTTTTTAACGCGCAAATCTTTGTAAACAAATATGTCAGTGGAGCGCAATAATGTCAGCTAGGCTATATTCACAGGCCAGCTACAGTATACGGCCTATTTATAGCCTTAATATTGCAGCCATGAATGTACGCCTCGCCTATTTATGGCCTGCTGTAACTCACCACGGGTCGTCGGGTCACAAGATATATTTGACAATTCTAATCGCCTTTGATCACGTGGGCTAGCCGAGCCCTAGCTGCAAATACAATATGTATGAGCGTTGGTTTTATATGGCCGCGCGCGCGCGGCCATATATTGGACACAGTTAATTCACAGCTGGGATAAATCAAAATATGGCGTAATGATAATGATTTCCGACTCATGATCGCGCGCAGCCTCGCTTATAGTCACGTCGATAGGCCTAAAGGTCGGGCCCCACTGCTCCGATACGATACGCCAATCCGTCTCCGATTGCGGAGCTCCGGTGGCTCGTGGCTACTTGGAGTCATGGGGTCGATTCCCATTGCACCATCCCCTGGCAGTTGAGTTGTCTGGTTCTCTTGTCTTGGCTTTCATGCCATTTTCCCAGCGATGTGGCTTGTATACGTCAGAAAACGGTTGCCATGACAACGAACGGATTGGCGGATCATTTGGGACGCAATCGGAGCAGTGGGAATCCAGCATAACTCTGAACACAGCATCGCCAGGCCTTTACGTTGAGATGTGAAATTCGGGTCTATAAGCAGTATCCGACTGTATATCTAGAGCGAAGGTAGGCCTACTGTGAGATGTTGGACCTTATCTAGCTCTAAGTCTGCCAAGTGCTGATCATTTTAACAGGAGATGACTATGATGGCGTTTCCATGGCAACGCAGCATCCCTCAACCATCCTTATATCTGGACTTCATGTAGGGCCCTTGTAGACCTACGAAAGGGATCGTAGGCCTATGCGAGAGTGCGTTCGTGGAGCAGGAATAATGTTTTTTTCTTCTGGGAATCGATTTGAAGGATTTCCATTTTATTTTTTGACATAGAAGCATGATTCGCGGCTGTGCTAGCAAACCGTCCTTGTAAACTCAGAGCGCATACAAATGTTTCAGACGATAACGAGCTCGCATTAAGAGATTTTGGATTTTTTTTTTAGAAAATAGGCCTGCACTTGATCCTTACCATTAGGCTTAGGCCGTTCGTTGGGTTAGGCATGCTAATAGACAGTAATTGCGCTGAAAATATATTTAAAAAGAAAACCAAAATCACTAATGAGGTGGAAAAAAATCATCATCAAAATTCTGCCTTTTCTTTTCCTAAATAAAAATCATACATTTTTTTCTGCTTTTTTGTTTGCTCCCGCCATCTTTGTATATTCAGGTTTTATTTTCCCAAAATCGGAGCCATGTCTGAAAAAGCCCGACAAAACAGTGAATTTCCCATTTTTAATAGGCCCACACTACAGATAAGTGGACCTGGTTCGAATTTAGAAATTAAATTACAATTTCTATAAATAGCCAACAAATTAGGCCGACCAACTAGCCGGACCTAACCATCTAAATGATTTAGCTTAGAATAGCCAACATTTAGGTCTACATGGCCAGCTGGAGGATATCTGCAACTATGCATCATCGGTGGCATAGGTAGGCCATAAGGCCTAATACACTAATGACAGTAATAATTAATGAGCCACGGTAGATTTATTGTTTTTGCTAAAGCCGAAATCGATTCCCATTCTCGGATATCGATCATGATTCATGAATTCCTGCTAGGCCTATTAAAATCAATTTGAAATTCCAATCACGTTCAGTTTTCTGTTCGTGATTAATGCATTCGCGTGATCCGGCATTGCAATTTAATCTTTTTTTTGGCAACCCAATGTTTTATTTTCAAGCAAAATAGGCCTAGTTACTAGGTTACTCATCTGCATGAAAAAAAATGAAATAAGATATCAAATAAAACATGGTGGGATTGGTGGCTGCGTGCTTCGTGCAAGATGGTGATTGCGGAAAAGAAAAAAACTTTTCTTAACATTACAAAAAAATCAATTGAATGATTCAACATTTTTATTTCATGCAGCTAGAATCGTGTATATACGCAATGTTGTATTCATTAATTCCGTAGGCTATTAGCTATAGCACTGCGCTTAATTAATAATTTCAATTGACAACTTAAGTGTTTAATTGGTGCATACAATAATTAAAATTATTAATGAGGGAGAAATTAATTTTGAAATGATAACTGGACGTCGCCTACAATTTATGGGCTGCCGTTAGCATACAATAGAAGGAAGTTTTGCAAAATATCAGCAGCCTTCATATAAATGAGGTCAAAATGTGGCTGCCACGCTCGAATACGTGCATGTTTGACCCCACTACCGCGGTCTATGTGACGTCATATCGCAGACCTATTGTTTCGCGTTTATTTAAAAAAAAACTCATTTGCGCTTAGGCCTAACCTTTTTGTTTTTTTATTTTTTCATTTTTTTATATCGTTTATAAAATGGGACGACATTCATGTGGGACAATCGTACGTACGTACGTGTATACTCTTGTGCATTTCGATAGGGCTGCAGTGTTCACGCCAGGCCAATTTCTATTTAAGTTTTTTTATATTCATAACGTCGGCCTATAAACCAGTTATATGCGCGGAAAAGTGGGACAGCTTCCTTAGAAACTAACTCCACGTACATTTACAGCCAGCCACACAGGTGTGCGGATTGAATTGTCTCGAGATGAAGCGTTTTTAATTCCTGTCTAAACTTACGATCATCGGGGTGGATCCGCGAACAATTCAACAACACAATAGTTTTAATGGGGTGAAATTTAAAGGTTAGGCCTCTATATGCATTAACCCATTGGAGCCTGTGTGTCTGTCTGTCTGTCTCTATGTCCGTGTACGTTCAATTCTGATTCACCTGTGCTTTGAAGTCTGAAGTCCTGAAGCTTCGAGAAGGGACGGCAGGTTGGCGAGCTGCTTCTGTTGAGCATTTTCAAAGGTGTTCTTCAGCCGGATGTGCTTGCCAAGTGCGAATTACACTCATCATCGTGTGTTGATGTGCAACAGTAGTTCATCTTCAATGAAATAATTGTTTTCAAAAAGTACTTTCAAAAGTTGTTTTCCTTTTTAATTTGCGAAGCAATCGATCAAAAGTCGCGTCTTTTAGTAACTATCTTCCGCGCGTCTTAAATATGGATTTACATTGTTTGCCCAACGCGAATTCCAAAAAAACGGACACGACCACCAGTCGGAAATTGTGCAAATTCAGACTGAGCAAATTGTTTGGAAAGTTTAGGTAAGTGTTTTGGTCTTTTTTATATTTGTATAAAATGTTTTGACTTTGTAGGTATTAATTCGATCAGGCTGACTTTGCTCCACTGTGACTTGTTTCTCCTTCTAATGTTCATTTCCGGGGAGGCCTAAATCTCTTAGTTTTTTAAACAAATAGTTATCCATCTTGTACAGAAAGAATTCTGTTTAACATACTTGGCCAGCGAATACTTGCAGATTATTTTTTTTGTTTTATCAAACGCGTCAGATTAAGCGTTTTAACTCGCGTATGTCATGATGAGTAGCACGCTTGCTACGCTCGCTCGCTCGCTCGCTCATTATTATTAATTTCATACCAATAACCTATTTATATTTTATGGCTCTACCTGGGGTGCTAATTGATGGAATTGTTTGCCCTCCCCGCCATCAGCCTTTCAAGTTATTAACCTTACTTGACCTTTTATATCTTATCCTTAGAGATTACAACGTCGATCGTTGAGAGTGGTTAAACCCGATTTGATTATGAGGAATTAAAGTTTCGCATTGACGATGTTCATGTCGTGACGTCACAAAACCGGTTTTTGTTTTTTAGTTTGCAGCGCGCGCCGGCCCGGCACCGCAATTAACACTGAGCGTGCACGTGCAGGAGTTCGTTAAGCACGTGACCAGGCATGCTAATTGTGTAATGACGTCATCATGAGTCACCTGATGGCTGTAACGCGTTATTCGCATATTTATGCCCCAGCTGCTGTCGCAAAACTATAATGAGCATTTCGCGCCTATCACGTGTAAATCATGCGTTTTTTGGTTGTAAACCGTTCTTCGCGTTCTAGTTATAAATTATTTTAACTACCTGTACTTTGTGCACGTGATCAGACTTTCGATAGGCCTTCTGACATATAATTATACGAGCAAATTAGCTTGCCATGCAGTTGTCAGATAAGCTATAGCTAGGGCATTGCCACATTACCTCAAAATCTAAGGTTTTCCCCGGCACTATCTACTGTGTCCATTTTGGTACATGTAGGCCTACATATACAATAATTAAAATGGCATAGGCCTAATTTTGTTTTAAAGAAGCCTTTTAGGCAGTTGCTATGGCCTATGTAAAAACGTATGTAACGTATAAAGATTGGAAGGGATGATCACTAGCGCCATGACGCGGTGTATGACGTCATTTACACGTAATATAGACTTATAGTCTTGATGATCTAACTTAGAGCGCTGCAGCGCTCATGGCGGCCAAAATGTGAAGCCAAAGAACAATACATGGTGTAGAGACCATACATGGTCTGGAAGACTATTTATAGGTCTATCTATTGTATATGGTACCGTGTAGGCATACATTATGCTTATTTTTCTTACGCAAAAATCCCACTCCTGTAATTCTGAATAGAATTATGACCTCACTTCCGGAAATCGGCAACAGGATTTAAATGTCCCGCGCTCAAAGTAAGCCTTACATCGATGCATTCATAATCGATGCATCGATGTTTGCTGTGATCGCTTATGTTCGCCCGGTGACAAATCCATATGTTTACGTCTGTGCGGGATGTTTCTTTCGGCGCGGACAAATGTGCTGAATTATTTGGAGGTCGTAAATAGCGCCCGCTGAGTGCCGAAGGTAGGCAGAAATAGGTGAGTCGAGTGTTTGTCTTGTCATTTCCGTCCAATTTAGCCATTTTATCCCCCCAAGAAATTGATTTTTTGGCGCGTTCTGGCTAGGAAGCAGGGGGCCTAAACCCTTAAGCATGGAAGGGCCGTGCGGCCTTGACGATGGAGCGTATTTCTATTCACTCGGATTGCTCGGTGCGCACCGATTAATCCCTTGCATTGTCTGCCGGACTCGGACACAGTTGTGAGCGCGTCGAGTCGAATCCTTAGAATCCGAATGCAGGTAAAACTCAAAAGCTGACCTTTTTCCCGTGTAAGTATACTCCTGTTTACTGTATACAAATTGTGTTCAAGTGCTGGCACTTTAGTTATTATTACTCCTTCTCCACCTACATGCGGCCCGGGACAGTACCGGTCTGGCCTGAGTAGGCTTACGGCTCGTGTCTCCACCGCATTTCCGGTTCAACCCGGGAAGATCCGGAAATGGTTGGGACTAGTGATGTGAAAATTACGGTAACATTATTACGGTAATATTACCCCGGCTCGGGTTGGCTCACTAGGCACGGCACGGGAGGGCATGGCTCGGGTACTTTTTGGAGGAGGAACAGTATTAGGATCCGCTCTCCATCCATAACTCATTATGCATTTCATGCACGGAAAATATGCTCCTAACGAATATTTTGGGGCTTTTTGCAAGTTAGAAGCATATTTTTTAAATTGCAGGCCTACAGTGAATTCAATTAGGCAGATGGTTGAACTCTGACCTTTCGATCCAAGGGGAGTTCAAACCATACTCAATTGAATTTGTAGTTGGCTTGGCCTAATTGATTTAAAGTTAAATGATCTAAACAAGCTGATTTGCCCAGTGGAAAGATTTTGTAAATTTTGATTTCAAGCCTAAATCAGCCAGCGGAAAATTCATAATTTTAATGTTAAGAATAATATGGACATTGGACAAGATAAAACAAAAACAATCATAGGCTCAGGCTGTTTTTAACCTAAAAACGACAGTTGCTTCCTCCAGTCATGTAAATACTGGCGACACACCTGTGTAATCAAGCACATGATCGACTTCGTGCCGGCCCACTGCTGGCGTGTCGGATAAAGCGACAATAATACGTACCCAGGTGTGTCGTACCAGTTGAACGTAGTAGAATCTAAGGACCAAGTTGGACTATTACAACTAGATGTACCCCATTTATCTCTGTGTAGGTCTACCCACTCGGTATACACCCCCAAGGCTACTTTTCTTATTAGTCAGTTGTCGCATGGCTCGGTGGCGTCACGACGACGTGATGCAAGTGCCTCTCAAAACAATTCTCGTGATGCCTTTTGACATGATGCGTCAGTGTTAGTTCAGTATCGTAGGCATACACTTATCGCGATCACGTGACTACCGAGGAGATAGCGATATGGATTTAGGCGCAGTGACGTTGATGATAAACAAACATCTTGAGGCTTGCAAGATTATCGCTACTGATAGGATTAGGAGCACTGTAGGCCCACGGTATGTAAAATAAGGAAGTTTTATTACTTGAGTCATTATCATTTTTATTGGTGCTGGTACCATAAGGCTCAAACAAGAGGTGGACCTCGGCGTACACCTTGCTGCACAAGTGCGCAGACTTTTTTCTGAACATTCTTGTAGGCTACTTACTATTTAAGCCTATTGGAATTTTTAGAATAGAAAAAATGTGAATTTTAAACGTCGTGTAAGGCTATTTCATCGCACTCGAATGTGTTTATTTGCTTTTATTATTGCATCATTATATTTAAATTGATTTTTAATGTGTTTTCATCTTGATGAAATGTGTTGTTGCAGAATAGTGGCGCTGCAGTTCTTCCTAATACGCGTATCTAATTCTGAATACGTTTTTGTCTATTCTTTTCGGATCTATGAGAAGACGTCGTCGTGGATCTCAAGGTTCGAACCCGTCCAAAGGGAGCCGGCCCTACTTCATTCCGACTGCGTGAGTAGATATTCACTAAAATAAGTTTTAATGAGCTCATGAAAATGAAAGTCAATATTAATTACTCAGATATTAGCCTAGCCCAGCGACCAGCGTAGGTCTACTAGCCTAGCCTATCGTGCTAAAGGTGTCAAAGTTTAGCATTTGATGCCCCTCTAAGTAACGCAGACGCAAGTACTAATATATATGGAGATGTTCTCGGCGAAAAAAAAAGCTAGCAAAATGAGAGGAGAAAAGAGAAACATGAAAGTGATTGCAAAGAAGAAAATGCAAATGAATAAAAAAAACAACAGTGCATCGTAAGGAAGTGAATTCATATCCCAGGCAGGCTGGCAAGGACATTTGTAGGTAAATTTCTATTTTCTAGGCTACTGTGTAAAACAGTAAAATGCAACAAACGACACCCATTGGGATTAATGCATGCCCTTGGTTATGGCCAAGGTTGGGTACGGTATCATCTAGATGATAATCAGAATCATCTAGGCATATCATCTTGATCAAGATGGTATTCTTAAGATGATTTATTTATTTCTCCGTTTTTCTTTCCCTATTTGTTGAATTATTTCTTTTTATACATAATTGTCTAATTTATCCCACCCCTTCTATGCTCTTTGAGCATTTCAGCTCTTGCTTTTCGTACATGCACAAATATAAATTATGGATAAGCCTAAACTCGATAAAGACTGTTTACATTGGAAACGAAATCGATCTGGATTTTCGCTAAACGCGTAATAGGCCTACGACATGTGTCATTGTCATGCGTAAAAACGTCATTAACTAAATCAAGGACGACGTCATTTACGATATTGGCAACCAATTTGTCTATGTGCAAACTGTGCATGTTCACGTTTTTGATTGTCACGCAGTTGTGACTAGGCCTGGCGCTTAGTAGATCGCACGCGACATGTGTTGTAGGCGACACGTTACATATGTAAATTAGCCCAGTTAAATTACGTAAAATGTAGGCATACTTTTTATTGATTTTTATTTCCAAACACTCGGAGCTTTTAAAAAAATGAATACATTTGTCAAACAGTGGAAAAACAAAGTCTGCCGATGGTCATGGCCTCGTGAACCAGTCCGAATCGGACCGTGCGGCCACCAATTCAGTAGAAGAGGACGACGACGTCGCGTCAGCTGCTAGCTCCGCTCCCGAGATGGCCACCATGGCGTCTAGTCATCACCTGCCTAAGGCGACCAGTGGTCAGTAATGTTGAATTCAAGGCGTAGGCTAGTGGGCTAGTGTAGGAATAGGCTCATATCAGCACGCATTTGAGCTGGTTTCACGTGGACGAATTTTGCTGTGAATTTCCTATAAAGTTTCGCATGCGAACTCTATCACGTGACTACTTTTCTAACGTGTTCAAAAGCGGTAATGTGAGAGAAATGCGTCCATTTGAAACCGGCTTGAGAGTAATTGTCTTCCTGGTAGGCGGAAGGCTTAGCACGTCATCGTTTTAAGCGAATGCAGCAAATATGCAATTACGTAAAGGCGACTGCACTCTACTTAATTATATTTAATTTGATCATTTCCTTTTGACAATTTATTTTCCCTCGGGCCTATGATTAACGTCTTAACGCTATTAACAACGGTGACGCCTGCTATGGTTATTTTTTAAAATTATCTCTGAACATAACTTAAATTTAGTCGTCAGTTCGTCCCTGGGCCTATTTCTGGCGACTGTTAGATCGATATTTGCTAGATTCTATTTTATGCCTAATTCGGTTCCGTTCGGACGAACATGTCATGACGCTTATCCGGTGCGACATTTTTTCCGTCTCGAGAAAGCATTTGTTCGCATAGCCCGAAAACTGTTTATTTATTTATTTTTTCTAGCGCGAGCTTGTTCCATGCTTGCACCAAACAACGTTTGTTAATCCAGCTATAGCTCGCGGTTTGATCAACAAATCACGCTTCGACAAAGGAGTCATCTGGTAGAACCGAACAGGAAAGTTGTCTAATCAGGTACTTTAGTCTCCGCTATAAAATTGAAAGCAACGAGGTTTGTGTTTTGTTTGTTCTGTGTTAAAAGTACCGAGTTTTGTCGTTGCAAACTTCTTTTGTGTTCGATATGAACACAACGTCCTTGGCCCCGTTTGTCCGCCCCGCATTATTCTCGTTACTTCACGTTCTTTCGTCTCCGCCCACCTGCTCTAGAACTGGAGCCCCGCGCTCCTTTAGATGGTCCTGGTTTAATTTCCACAACTCGTTTTGGATGAATTCCGTCCGATCGATCACCTTTAAGGCTTTGCCTTCAGCCTCTCTTCACAACGGTTCTTCGATACACTTTTTTTCGTTTTTTCTTTCCTTTCATCGTTTTATATAGATTAGTTTCTCGAAGGTTCGGAAGTTTTTCTGTTTATTACGCCCGCCAATCGACGTCGACGTGAAACGAGCTCTAATCAGCGAAACCTTCCTTTTCAGAAGCAAATTGGTGCCAGAAACTGGGCCTATTTTTTCTTTTGTAAATTAGCCAACCATTCGATAGTTGTTGGATAGAGAAAAGCGGATTTCGGGTGATGAAGCTTTTTTCTTTCATTCATTAGAATGCGGAATTGAAAAGGTTAATCTGAAATCGATACACGATATTCAGGCTACTGGGTCAAAGTTTGGCTCACCTCATACTGATTAGGTGCGTAAGCCGCAGCTCGCTCGAGCTGTAACTTTGGTTCAACTCTCAAGTCAAGCTCAGGTTTTTGTTCGTAGATCGTCTCTTCCTTAAGTATGGCGTGTTGGTGTTTTGATTGTCAGCTGAGCGATATTTCAGTCATTTTCCAATTGCTTTTATCTTATTATTGCATCTTAAGGCGAAGGTTGTCTCATCCAGTTGATTTCCAACACAGACGCTGACGATTATCCGCCAGTTGGAGTTGAGTTTCATTTCGTCGTCGATTCTTCTTCGATTTGTTGATAACTCTGCTATCAATTGATAATGAATATCCATTTGATAATTCGCCAATCTAGACCTATTGGCAACTAATAATAGACTTTGGTAAGTTTTCACTTGCCTCGGCTAGAAAATTGGTTTACAACAATCTGTTTAGCCAGATAGGGCCAATCTTCATTTTGCTTAGTTTATCGGGATCTCTGTAGCAGGGCCGGACGCAGAAATTCATCTTTAAAGTTGTAATTAATTTCCATTGATTTTTATGATATCAATTGCTTGGCCCAGCGAGCGAGGAAGGAATTTATTTTAGCGATTTTAATTATTTGATTGACTATGCATTTTATTTGGCCAATTGTTTGGCGGGTTGAATCCCTGAACCAACTCCTCGCGGGTACGGCCTTCCTCTGAAGCCTGAAGCACTTTTTGAATAGGCCTAATTCAATAAAGAGAAAAAGAAATGCCAGAATTATATTCCGATCAATCCTGAAGAATTGAAGTCGTTTCTTATTTAGATTTTTCCTGACCTTTGAAAAATTTATTGATTTCTTTTCTTAAGATCGCTGCTATATTTATTGAAGTGAAGGTTTTTTAGATGTTAGTTTTCCTGAAGCTGAAGCAAGCCCCAAGGCTGTTTTAAGTTCTAAAGTATTTTCAGTTTTCATTTTGCGCTGGTTAATGACGGCGTTTATCCGCGCCCGAGCGCAATGCGCAGACGCAAATCGTTTTGCCTTCGCATGTGTGGCTTTTAGTGCGAATAATTGGAGGCCATTGTTGCCAGCTGCGTTTCATGGCCCACCTTGTCACCAAGCTTAGCCAGCTACCTGCGTGTCGACACTAGTCGTATCGATTCTGCATTTTCTAAATTGCGAATGAAGGCAAACCTAACGTTTGTGTTATTGTTTTATTTTTTTTGTTTATTTTGCTACCACTTTTAGATCATTAATTCTTCAGTGGGACGTCAAGCACAGAGGCCTGCTTTGAATTTTCTCTCCTAAGCCGTTCTTGGGAAAACTAAAACAAAAACCGCAAACGTGTCTTCAGAATCAACCGGGAGCTGGCAGGCGAATTCTGCGAATTAATTAAGACTAGGCTTAAGACCTCAAGACGATTAATTATTTCGCAGACGGTGCATAAGTTAAGCTGAGCTTAATGCTTCAGCATCAAAACAGCGTAATAGTAGAATCGCGAAATGATAAAATGCATTTCAATGTTTAGATTTGCAAAATTTACGAAGTCCCGGTAACCTATTAATGCCAATTTTCTCATTTTATTTTCAACCATGCAAAATAATTCGTAGTCTGCTTTTGCCCGTGCTTTTAGTGTTCTCGTTACGTGGTGGCCGTGCTATTGTCCATGCTACTAGCCTAGTCGGCTCAATTGAGACGCGATTAATCTACGACAAGTACGGGTCGAATTTCCGCAAGTCCTCCCATCTTTGGAGGCTAGAAGCAAAAAAAAATCCGATTGTTCCGGACACCAGCAGACCATCAACCGTGTATAGGCATGGGTAATTTTCTTGTGTTTACGTTGGCGGTTCCGTTTCGTTACGCACATCGCTTACGCCCTCTAGCACGAGACCTATTTACGTTTTATTGCGAGGTTATGGGATACGATGCGCAGAATTAGGAGAGGCGGGGCGGGGTCGGATTGCAGCACAAGGCCTGCAATGCAAGAGGATATATTCAAGGGCCAAAGGATTTCCGACCAACATTTCGGTGACAAATTGTGGGCTCGCGTGTTTTTATGTCCTTCGATCGCCAACGTGGCACTTGTACTAACAACATTGTACGTGTGGCTCTATATACTCGTATGTAGGTGAGCCCTTCTTGAGTCGTTGAGTCCTCATTCTAAGGAGAAAGGATTCAGCGCGTCCAGCCGAGCGAGGTCGACACGAACCCCGCCGCCACCACCACTCTTGTCGTTGAAATGAAATGGAAAAGCGGGTTTCTTGGGTCTAAATCGCACCAGGATCTGTTTCATTCATCTGCAATTGTACATGCTTTGGTAGACTGAAGAATAGCCTGAGAAGATACTTCGCTTCCTGCCTTTCAAATCAATACTGCTAAGTCCGAGCTAAGTCCTAAAGAAAACAGTGGAGTCGATTGTCGACAAGAGCTTGTTTGGCCTTTTTGAAGAAAGAGAATTGTAATCTCAGGCTGGTATATCCCTAACTTTGACTAAATTTCTGACCGGAGCTGAACTAAAAGTCAAGTTTAATTCAAGTCACGATTTTGTCCCCCATGGAGTAGACTAGCTTTTGAACGTGCTTTTAGACATCCTTATAGGCCTTAGGGATTAAAATCAGTGACTTGAGAGACTAGAATTCAGTTAAGTTTGTGTCAAGTCGTGCTCAACCTTTAGGGAATGCCACCCTCAGTATGTGATGTATTTTAATACCGTGTTCACACAGGGTTTTTCCTTCTGATCAAAACCTATGCGCTTGTTTTAAGTTCGTGTTTTCGAGGAGAAATCCGTGCTAAAGGAAGGAAAGAAAAAAAGCATGTCAGTCGATCAATGATTTTGTCCGCTATTTCTTGTGTTTTTTGGTGCTTCGGCGGTGCTTTGAGAGAGCACACACGCGAAATTCGCCGCCGCCGCCGCTCAAATAAAATGAGAAAATTAACAATTTGTTCCGTTCGCACTCGGAAATCACGACCATTGCCGGCCTGTGCCTCAGTGCATTACATTTTCATTGTTTCCTCAAGCATTGTATGGCTTATTGAGCACGCTGCAGGCAAGGCTTCTGTCCTCACATCCACCCTGTTAAAGGGGATCTTTCAATTTATTTTATTCCAAACATGAACAATTTTATGGCGAACAAAATTTCACAATATTCTCTTTACTAACTAATGAAGTGATCAGCAATAACCATGAAAACCCCAAATACGTCAAAGTAGTTGTCGATGCGCCACTTTAAAGGTGAAACGTGCTCATGGATGCCGGCCTGAACATCCAGCTTACGGGGCTCTCAAGTGACACTGAATCGGTCTACCGGGCCGGCTTAATATAATAAGCTATGACGTGCTTAATTATGAAGTTTTCTGACCGTAAATCCTATCTGCTGCTGTACTTTAACGTTCATTTAAAGTGCGGGTACTACTTAGAGTGTCACTCAAATGTCACCAGTTAGTGGGTTGCCATCCTATCTCGTGGATCAAAGGAACGTCGAGGCTTCTCTACTTCCTCCTCCTCCTCCTTATGTGTTTGTTTTAGGCACCATCAGCATCGATCCATTTCAGACTAATTGCATCTCCGTTCGTCTTTCTCAGAAGAAGGCAGGCAGACTTTCTGGGGTCTATTGCTTTGAGGCAGGAGTGGAAATGCAGGGCAGACTTATGCCAGAAGCCCTAGATCAAAGATGATTTCTCCCACCGCCTCATCATCCCCGTCCTACATCATGTTACATGTCCATAGACTCTCTCTCTGAAATTTCCTCTTCCGGCTCCAAACTTAGATTTTTTTCGGCTTCCTTGTTCAATTCATGCATGAAAATAAAACCAGACGTGTTACATCATCGCCTGCTTCCTTTTCTTTACTTTGTTTTTTTTTTGATGGCAAATTTCTTTTTTTTCTCACGTGATTTATGACTCGAAACCACTTCAGCAGTAGATGTTCGCTTTGAGTTTGTGAGATAATTGAATTTAATCGTGGGCGTGTCTCATTGTTTAGCTACCAGTTCTGCGTGTTTTTGCTTTCGTTGCAGGCAGGCAATCACTGCAAGCATGTTGCATTCACGCCTGGTCTAAACTTTAATCCGTGAAAGGCGAGAGAAAATCTCGCGTTGACATTTCTGATGGAAAATTCGAGCGGCAGCTATTTCTGCGTGCGATTTATCCCGACTAGCGATTGATTTTTTTCATTACACGCTACGCGAGAAATCGCAGACCACGTCGAAATAAATTGCTGCCTGGCGAATGCGGCTTTGACGAAAATTTTCCGTAAGTGTAACTTTGAAGCGTTATTTCTGTCCTTTTTCTGCATGCTTTATTGCTTGCTGAGCAGCCTTAATTGGTTCAATTTAAAGCGGTTATGATTTTATTTAACACTGCGCTCGCAGCAGCCCTCGTGACGAGCGTCACAATTTACGTTGGTTGCCCATAAATGCAATCCTGATTATTTTTTCTTGTTTTTCTTTTTACTTGAAGTTTTGACGTCGTCAAAAGCTGCTCGGTTTTTGTGCAAGTTAATTAAGTGTGACACAAAAAATAAGCTTGAGGTGAAAAAAGAAAATGATGATAGATTGCAGAATAAATTGAAATTTGCATTTATGAACTACCACCACCACCACCGTCGAATGTGAAGCCAAGGAATTCATTCGCGAGCACTGAGCATACATATTGTTGTTATTTTGTCATTTATTCATTCAAGGAATTCATTCCGTTTTTACTAGTTCATCATTTTATTTACTCAACCAATTAATTTTGCTATTTTGTTTCCACTTATTCACTTTGAGCATTTAAAACTGCTATCGTTTATTAATGTAGGAATCCATTCTAGGGATTGATTTATTCAGGCTCTTCCGCATTTTCACGTTTAATTAAATTCAACATCATTTAGGCCTATTTTGAGTCTCTCCATTGAATATGCCGCCAGTGATTGCCCACCCTATCAGGGGCTTCCCTTTTTTAAATTTTCTCAATTCCCCGCCGGGCATCACAGCATAATTCAAGTAAAATGAAACGCAACCTTGATCCACATCAGTTGATTCACATCAGTCCGAGCCCAAGCTAAATATACACTTACACTATATATATATAAACATACAATATATTTTTATAACACACTTGTTAGGCCGACAAATGAAATTGCTGCAAAGCATTTTAAGAATTAATTACCAGCTCTTAACAAGGCTTTATGATCTAAATCAATTGATGCGAATCAAGGGCATTTACTGGTCGTATGATCATGCGTGACCTTGTCTCGCTTTCGATGCGGACAATTCATTAGCGCTAGATTGTGAGCCAAAAACTGGACGGACACACGCACAATCGCGAGCTCATTTTGGCATCAGTTGCCATGCGGCGTCCAGCCGTTCAAGCTTACGGCTTACGTGACGTGACGTGCGTAATTGATAATGGTGTTTCGGATGTTCTGCCACGGAAACGCACATCCGGGGCTAATATGGCCACCGTTGGTAGGGCCATTTTTGCTTAACTATGGGCCGACGATGCCGCACCGTACCGTGCCGTCACGCTAGCAAAGGTGTTTTTTTTGCAAAAAAAACTTTTCGCTTTCTCATTAGACGTAAAATTTCCGGATTTACACCAATAAAAAGAGGAAGAAGGAAGGTCAATTATCATCTTCCCGAGCGAAATTTATTACCGGGGTACTTTGGCCTCGGAGAAATCTCGCTCTCTCGCTGCCTTAAATATCTCGCTAATCGGCTAATAAAAGTTTATCTTCTATCGAACCGACCAAAGAAAGCCTCGAGGCATTACGTCCAAAAAAGAAAAGACAACAAAAAATGAAACTTCTTCGATCATGTGACGTCACTGGCAAATTCCACCGGGCGAATAAGTCTTAATGCAAATAAGCAACAATGTTTGCCGTTTGGCCTATTCCTTCTCATTTTTGTTAAATCACCCTTCCTGGCTATGATGGCGTTTTAGGCTGCTTCTTCGCTGCTACTGCTGCTCGTTTATCTCTTTAGTCTTATGCCGATTAAAAGCAATCGCCACCATTTAATCTGATTTGATTTTATCAATGGAGCTTGATTCCCGGCAGGCGTTTAATTGTATTTGTTGAATGCGTAATGCTATTCAAAGACTCGGAATATCAAAAGGGCTCTGAATAGTGAATCGTGAGAACGAGAAAAGAAGAGAAAAATCTCGATTCATTAGGCTCAATGCTTAAATTAGTGACGTCATCGCACTTAAAATGCATAGGGAGAGCGACGTCATTCGTTCGATTCGTTGCCAAGAATTATTTACGCCGTTGCACGCCTATTTAATTAATTAGATTGGCCAGGTTTGTATGCAGCTTAGAAACTTATAAGGGGTTTTTAAAAATTAAATTAGCCTTGAATTGATTTGAATTAAGTGTTAATTAGATGGGCCTAGCATTAGATTAGTACAATGGCCTACTCGTATTTATCTACCCCCAGTTGAATTTATTAAGTAGTCAACTAGTCACTAAATATTCGCCCAAAATGAGAGAATTAAATTCCATCTTACTATCTAAATCAACTAGATGTTATCAAGATATAATAATGTGCGGCCAAGACCGACCTAAAGTAATTCATTTGTGTAATTTTGTTTTCTTCACAGAACCTGCTGACAGTGGCGTCCCGTTGCGTTCGACTGACGAAAAGGAGAAGAAACGTAGTTTGGTGCCACCGCCTGGAACATTCGTGTATACGGTGAGCTGTTTAGACTGTCGGCGAAAAATACGCGGTCCAAAGCCAGACATTCGTAAGTTCAGTCAGCGTCACTAAACAAAATAGGCGCGTTCTAAGGTCAAAAGTATACATGTACGCTGATCGAACTTTTCATCGGTCACCTACGTTATCACGTCCTGAAACAGTCCACGTATCGACGTCATTGGATGACTTTTCATACCGTCATAACGCACTTTCACGTACGGTACGCTGCGCGGAATCGTAGACCTAGATTACGGCTTCTTATGAAAATACGTCGCGATCACGTGATCGTGCTTGCTTTAAGCGCCGTGTGAACGCGACGCGTGTAGGGCTGGCTTCGCGTGACCTAAATTGAATCCGACGCTGTGTTCTTAGGGGTGGTGGTCTTTTCAATTATTTGGGCCCTTACGTAATACCCTGTGCATATGCAGGGGGGTCCCTCCTGCTGCCGTATATCTCAATTGTTGTTGTTGTTAGTGCGAAATGGCCTGGCGTGTATCGATCGGCATGTATGTCTGTGCATGTCGACTGCGCGTCCTCGTGTTTGTCGTGTTTTCCTACATGTTTGTGTATTTTTCGCTGCTTTTTCTTCCCTCTCTTTTCATTTCATCTGCTGTACATGTAATGGCAAATCATTCCGGGTTTTTTTTCTTTTACGGTTATAGGAATTCAGTTAGTGAGGGAAGGGGGAGAGATTACTTGAACAGCAATTGGACTGCAGTGCTCTTACTGGTTACCAATCCGATTATAATTTATCAGGAATTGAACAGGCTCAACTGTGACAGTTACTGCGGCTTTAGTTCCCTCGCTGGCAATAAAAATAAAAGGCTACAGTACATGTACTCGAAGAGTACTACCTACCTGCTTCTTTACAGAGTGATTTTTTCTATAAATTATACCAGAGCTCTAGTTCTTTCTATTCTAAAAGGATTCTTGTGATTTTATTGTATAAGCTTACAAGCGTAGCATTTTTCTAAATTCCTAATTAATGAGTTCAGATACATTTAAGTAGCCTAATATTTCTTTTTTTTCATACCAGTGCTTTTCATTTGAACTAATCAATGCAAAATAAATGATCCTTGGTATCCGTAAGAAAAATTTGAATGTGACTGGAGACTGTCTTTCCAAGTGTCTCAAGTGGCGTTCAAGTTTTCCTTATGGATGCCAATGTAAAAATTTAATTATGGGTTCTCTTATGTGTTTTTTCCAAATGGCATTGAGATGCGCGTTGTCATAGTTTTTTGTTCCCCCTTTTTTTTACAGTTAATTGGGTGGCGGAAAGTGCGTTTCAGTTCGCCCAGCTAAGCCCGCTTTTCCAGGAAATCTTGATTTACTTTCCGTTTGTGTGTATGTGTGTTTCGAGTGACTTTGATAGGTAAAATCTCTTCGTTCTTATTCCTCGAGGGGGTTTCCACTGAAACATGGCTTTTTAGTTGGTTGGAAGTGCGCCAACTAGTTTGTGGTTTTCTAAGTAGTTTACGGCCCTCCAGCGTCCTTGGTCCTGGTGGGTTGAACCGCCACGAGCGAGCGCGATCAACTGCTATCACCAACCGCGAATTCTCGTCGTCATCGATAAATAACCTTCCGCGACAAGCCGTTCTCGTTGTCAGCCCAAAAGTACGATCGAACTTTTCAGCGCTTCACTGCATAAAAGTACGATCCTTGCTACTCGCTGGCCTGTTGACTTCTGAACGCGTCATCTGGCGTGACTTATTTACGTTATTGAGCTCGAGGGACTCGTGCTGTAAGCTATGGCACGAATGTGCCCTTACGTTTTTGTCTGTGTGCCAGCCTGCGTACTATATTATTCATCTAGCTCTGCTTATTTTATGGCTTCGAACTTTTGCCAAGCTTTAACCTGACAAGCTTCTCAAGTTGCGTGTCTCAGATCCATCAATAATTCAGTCGCTTATTAATGGACTGCGCAAATAAACGTTACCAATTATTTATGATCATTGATTTGTTATTGATTTGCCGCTCTTTTTTTCCATCCAGGTTGGCCGGAACGACACCTTGAACAGCATCGCCGCCCACTTTGAAACCACGCCGTCCGAATTGGTCAAGATAAACCGTCTTGTCAGCCGGCTAATATTTCCGGGCCAGGTCAGTTTAAACTATCTTCATCTACTTAAGACAAAATAAGTCGCTTATTTAAACTTTATTTATATTTAGTATATTTTATTACCGTTATTTCTTTCATTTCTTAAGCCACTGTTCGTGCTTGAGAAATCTCAAACGACGAATACGACTTGCTCGTTCGACCAGGATTCAAAGTTGACGGCTAATTCGGTGCGTTTAGTTCATACAAACGTTTTATCAATACATTTTGGGGTCCTTTTCAAAATTAATTTTTATTCTGTTTCAATTTAAAAAGCAGGATACTTCATTGAATGGTATCAGTGTCGGCGTCTCAGAGCAGCGCAGTCCAAAGCCCGGACACGCCGAAAGAATTCAAAGTCCGACAGCGAGTCCCACACGGCTTGATGCTAAATCAGTTGCAGCTTTAGAAGAAGCGCCGGATCGCGTTCGCACGCAAAAGTTTCTGAAAATCAACGTGAAACATATCACCGATGGACAGGTGACAGTGTTTATAAATTTATCAAGTCTTTGGTCATTTCGTAATTGATGCTAAAATATTTCTCATTTACTGCAGGGAGTTGTTAGTGGTGTGTTGTTGGTCACGCCGAATGCGGTTATGTTTGATCCGAGCGTGATGGACACGCTCGTGATGGAGCACGGAGCTGACAAATACGGCGTCATCGCGCCGATGGACTACGTCGCCAACGCGGCGCTTTACTCTGACATTGCCCACATGAGGGTCAAGCACGCACCTCAGTAAGTACCCTCCTTGTGCCTTTCCCCTCCCGTCAATGAATTTTTACAAGAGACTAATTGACTTTTATCGCTTTGTCTTTTTGCAAGTAACGTTCTTCCTCATCCAGAGATATATCACACCAAAACGTGTCCGCTGTTCAAGAGAGAAAGCAGCGAACCAGAGACGACCGAATCGGTAGCCGGACAGCCGAGTCGGAGCGAGTCTCAGCAGGCAGTCAAAGGAAGCATTTCGGACAAGGCTGAGCTTTCCGAAGATGATGACGAAGACGATGAGGAAGATGGGGATCATAATAATAGGGAGAAGAGATTCGGTCCAGGAACCGAATGTTATTGTCGAACTGAAAGTAAAGAAAGTGCCACACAGTCGCCCGACGACAACTCCGAGGTTTTCGTGTCGGAAGTTCTGAGCTCCGATTTGTCATCCAAGAAGTCCGCCGAGCTGGACAAAGTCGTCTTCGGCAGAAAAACACTGGCGTCGTCGACGAACCAATCATCGTTCGAGTCCATGGAGACCGAGGCTGGTGGTGTCAAAAGGGTGCCTTCTGAGGGGAGTGAGGCAGCCGTCGCGGTGGAGCAATCACTTTTCTTCCCCCACGCTCAAGTCGCACAACTGGAAGGCGCTCAATTGACGACGACAACCTCGACTGACTCAACACCCAAACTGGCCTCCGATTTGCCCAAGGTTCAGCTGTTATTTGCGTCCAAAGAGCCGGACACTGTGATTCACAGAAAGAATCAGCCCAGCGTTCACGCCGGTTCGCACTCGCTCTTGCCGTTCGTGGTGGAAGGCTTGAAGAAGTCCTTGTCGCAGTCTGCGCCGGCTTCCTCGGACGACGACTCAGACGGCGGCGGCCAGCATCAAAACTCGGCGTCCACTCGCAAGCATTCCATCCCCGAAGTGCAGGTTTCGACCGAGAAGTTGAGGCTCAAGATGCTGAAGCGACTTTCCTATCCGCTATGGAGTACGACCGAGATGACCGAAGGGGACAAAGAACTGTCCAAGGAAGTTCCAGGAGACGCTCAGGCGCCTTCTGTCGATGGAATTCCCATCAAATCACCGTTGAACGAAGGCCAGACGACCTTTTCTCGCATACTCAACAGTGCTTCGCCGAAGAACCTGGTCGACTTCTCGACCGGCATCTTCATGAAGAGCGCCGACTGCGTCGGAAAAGTGGCCGACGTGTCGCAGCTGCCCAAACTGCCGCCGTCGTGGATTCCTCCGCCGAGCCCCAGTCTGGATGGATGGGTCGAGACGACCAAGAACTTGCTGACCGGTGGCCGACGAGGATCGAACTCGCCCGACGCGCAGGACCTGTGCGAAGCTCGCAATCCCAACGTGGCTGAGTACGGCTTTCCAAGCAGCGCCGCTGGCGGCAGCAGATTGGAAGTGAAGCGAGGCAGTCGCGTCGAGTTCAAGAACGAGGTCGCTGAAAAATTGGAGCTCTTCCAGACTTTGGACAGTGAGTGTTTGAATAAATTTAATTTCTACAGCTATTTGGCCTAAAGCTGGGTTGATCTCACTCGACGTAAAGCGTCTTCCATTTTGGTATGTTGAAAGAAATACACTAACTGTATTTTTAGACCTAACTGCGTCGTAAGAAAGGCTGCAGATTATGAAACTGGTTTTACGTTGAGTGCGAAGCCTTTGGATTCGTTGAACAATTTGACAATGTCTCTTCTTTCCTTTGAAAATTATGCTGCTCAGTGATAGGGTCTATTCCTGAGGAATTTGGTTAGTGTTGATTAATTTAAAAGATAATGATTCCTTCACTCATCTAATGCTGAAAACATTTTTTCGCGCAGAATTGATTCCGAGGCCGGCGCAGTCGTGCGACGATCCGCCTCTCTACCTTTGTCTGCGTATGGGTCGGCCGCTTCACAAGAAAGTCATCTCGACGACACCTACCATGTCCTACGGTCGACGTAAAATGAAAAGCGAATATTGGTTCAGCATTCCCAAGGATCGGTAGGTTTCATTGAGGTGCAGTTTACTCTATTGTTTTTTCCATTTTCTTTCAGCTCTTAATATTATTATTTTTATATTGGACAACAGGGTCGACGACTTGTACAATTTTTTTCAACACTGTGCCCCGGGT
Organism: Polyzonium germanicum; assembly: GCA_034700265.1. NCBI lineage: Eukaryota > Metazoa > Arthropoda > Diplopoda > Polyzoniida > Polyzoniidae > Polyzonium > Polyzonium germanicum. The sequence continues at coordinate 39,337 of JAQIYI010000024.1, forward strand.
GTGTACGGCGACTTCAACGTTGCCGATCTCGAGGAACGGTTCAAGCTGGTCGAGCCGGACGACGACGCGAGCGACGACGACATCAACACGTACGACAACGATCAGCAGAGGCAAACATCAATGTCTTCTTCCAGCCGACGAGAACCGTCCGAAGATACATCGGAAGTGCGACGTAAGAGCGACAGCGAGACCCCCGGAAGTGAGTTGCCAAGCTGGGAGGTGAGTTTCGAGTTTTTAAGTCATTCTTTTTTAGTTTGTGTTTCTTTTTGCTTTATTATTATTATTCTTCTTCTTTCATCCGCTTGTCTGATGAATGACGATTGTGATGCTCTTTCTTCACGCCTGCTCGTTATCTTAATTACTATTTTCTACGTGACTTTTTATTTTACTTTTGGTGGATGAGGGGTGTCGTGTTTTTATTGTTTATGCACCTCTCTTTTTTCTCCTTCTCTTTATCTTCTCCAATTACTTTGATTTTTGTTTCATCTTCTCTTCTCATTCGCTGCTCGTCTCACTTTCGGTGCTCAACACCAGAGATTGATTATGAGACTCCGCAGGGAAACCAAGTCGTCAGATTCGGAGGTGCAAAACTTATTTCCTTCATTTTATTATTTGTCTACTTTTCATATTCTTCATTTTTCTAAGATCTCGAACATTAATTTAAATAGTTTGGTTGTGTAAATCGAAACTGGCTTAGAATGATGCTACGTGAACGCAGCTTGCCATCGTTATACTTCGATCGCTCAATTGATTTGCATTTTTCGACCATCTTTGAAGCAATATTATTTCAGCTTGCTGCTCTTTTTTCATTCCAAAGTGCTTGGAAATTTGCTTGAATTTAAATTCAAACTCTGTTTGCACTGCGGCCAAAAGTCTTTGCACTTGATCGTACTTTTCGCTTTTACTCGCTACGTGTCGCTTCTCGCTTTTAATCCACTATTTATTCGGTGTTTCCGGATTGGGGCAGAGGGAAAGAAAGAACTACACTTCCCGTCGCTTAATATAATTTATATTTCTAAATCTGAGCTTCAGTCCAACATAATACTACTGGCACAGTAAATCCATTGTTTCAAACAGACCTAAGCTTAACTATTAAAAGGATAAGTTAGATATCAGTGAGTTCAGACTCAATCTAAAGCGTTATGCGGCATAGCCTGTCCGGCCCCAAATTGAAAGCCTACGTAACAACCATAACTTATATTTCCTCTTAATTGTTTTTTTCTCTCCTTTATTTACTTCATATAAACACTTCCGAGAATGTTCCACTTTTGTGACGTCCCAACTTGGTTGAGAGGAAAACTTCACGCTGGTTGTTAATGAGAAATATCTCCATTTCATTTAATAACGTACTCACGTGACGCTTTACGTCAAGTGTGAAGCCAGCTAGCTTCTTTTTAAAGAAAAATGTACAAATTACAGGGCGTAGATGCTTACTTAATTAGCAAGTGCCTTTTTAAATTCTAAATTTACTGAGTTATGTAATTGTACCTGTAATTGAAATTCTACCTTCTCATGGCTTCTGAATTGTATTTGCGACAAACAAACAAAAAATAAAATCAAGGTAGCTTGTATAATTTCGGCTCTCGCCCATCCCCTTCAGCTTTTTTTCTTTCTCCCTATTTGTTGTTTTCTAACGAAAAATCTTTTTTGTTGCATTTTTAAAAGTTGGCTTTTTGTTTGTGTGTTTGTCTGACAGTCTGTGCGTGTCTGTGCTGTGCGCTCATGGCCTCAGTTGTGCAAGTTTTCCTCGCTCGGCAAGTACGGTAGTTGGCGTCTGTAATTGGTCTAGTTTAAAAGTATCAAAACTGGCTTATCTTGGCAGCTAATTTTCTTACGTGCTGCACAGGCAGAAGGACCTTAATAGTGCAATTATTTGCATTTAACTCTAAAATAATGCTGTAATCAGGCGCAACGGTTGAGCAACAGTCTTAATTACCTGTTATAAATCACTATCAAAAAAGCGAACGGAACTAGCGGTTTACTGGTAGACGTTATCGTATAGTGTAGACGCGTTGCGGGTGTTGAGGAAGAAACATTTTGTTCATTTTGAAGCAAGTCGTAAGTAGAAACACATGCAATCGACAGTTACTCCACCCACCATACGCACGCTTTGCTGTGTCTTTACTTACTGTTTCAAACGTGTTTAATCAGGTGGCTATTCGCCTATTGTTAATTGTTTTTTGTTCTTTTTCCGGCTCGTCCTTTCATAGATCGTGTCTGCGTTGGATATAACTGAACATGAGGACATAAGGCAGATGAGTCTAGACATGGAAAGTCTGCTTCCAGAACTCATCGGCCACACGGAGATCCTGACTGACGAACACCGACGCAAGGTTCAATATTTAATTTCTAGAATATTTTATTTTCTATTCAAATGGCAGCTTGGCTTCTGCGACTAAAAGTCGCACAGGGTTGGCACAACATTTGCTTTACATTATTTACTGCAATTTACGTTTTTTTTTACCGTCATGTAAAATAGGTACCGCGGTTTTTTCTAGATTTACCAAGCCCTGTTTGGAAGTAATTTGCGAGTTTAAATCAACACATCGTTTTGTTTTATTGCAGATCGGAAGGAGTTTACCCGCGAGGGCTTTCGGTTACGCATGGTCGCTCATCTTCAGCGCTTCGCATCATGGGTTCAGCCTGCAGTCTATGTACCGACGGATGTCTCATTTCGAGACACCGGTTCTACTCGTGATCCAAGACACAGAAAACAACGTCAGTTCGCGGTTTATTTTTAACGGCTCAGCAACTTTTTTGTCCTAGCTTTTCTTTTTGTAAAATTTATGCCTGCATAACCTAAATTTGAATTATGTATTTTTTATTTTGAAAATATTCAAATTGACGCTGTAATTCTTCTTTATTGTTTTAGGTATTTGGAGCAATGACCTCATGCACTTTGAGGGTCAGTGACCATTTTTACGGAACAGGCGAATCGTTTTTGTACACTTTCTATCCGGAATTCAAGGTTTGTTTTAAAGTTTTGGCAATTTTATAACTATTAAAGAAAATTAATTTGGCACATTGAATGATTTATGTTAATTTCTTTCAGGTTTTTAAGTGGTCCGGTGAGAACGTTTTCTTTATCAAAGGAAACCAGGAGAGTTTAGCGATCGGAGCTGGAGAGTACGTCGTCCTCATTTGCTTCAGATATTTCTACTTATACTTACACTAATGCAGTATATTCTAATTCTCCATATAATTCTTGATTAGGTGTTTTAGGTTTTCTAGACTAAGTAGGCCTAAATTATGTGAATTTTATTTATTTCAGTGGAGTGTTTGGTCTGTGGTTGGACGGCGATCTTTATCACGGCCGCAGTCACAGTTGCAAGACGTACAACAACGACATGCTGACGAGCGACGAAGATTTCTGCATCAAGACTATTGAGGCCTGGGGGTACGTCGAATTCGGAGCAATGGACAGTACGTGCTAGACTGCCGGTATATATATCTAAATACCGGTACATTTATCAATTGTCAAATTCTGCGGTTTTCTTTTGAAATTCGCCAACTATTGACTTGAGAACAATTTTGGCGCGCAGGAAAGGGAAAGCGGGAACACCTCCCCCTCCCATCATTTGGGGACGTTCCAAATATTTGTTGTCCGCACTCCAAACTGAAAAGCTTGGCTCCTAGCAGGGTGTGAATATTTATTGTGAGCGTAAATGACTTGTGCTTTCGATACTGGCATATTTTGGCACAATCTCTTCGTTAGTCGACATTATTATTTTTTTTAATTTCATTGTAAATAGGTTGGCGGATTTCTTTTCAGTGTTATGACAAAGTATAGCTCGATAACTAGATTTATTGACTGGCTGTGAATATAATAATATTTTCTCATATAAAGAATATATATTTAAGTATTTAATGAACTCAATTGCATTGTTTTTTAAGCTAATTAATTTGACGGTTGATGTCAAAGTTACATCACATTTTTTTATAATTTCTATTAGGCCTGCTTGGTTTAGTTTAACTAGTTAATTAACTCATTTTACGAAAGTACTACCGTATCGTACTGATACTTCTCCACGTTGCAGTAGTGTGTTTAGTTTTTTTTATGGCAAGTAGTAAGCGTAGGGCTTATCCATAAATAATACTATTTTACGAATAGAAATCATGAATAAAATTTTAAGTTCCATAAAAAAATTCCAGAAAAAAACAAATAAAAGGGAAATACTCATTATTATTGAATGGCAAATTGATTCATTTCACTTCGTTTATTTTAACATGATGAGTTTTTTACGTTTTACCTGTTTTGCAAATTGAATTTCGGGTTGGTTAAACTTAAAGAGGATTTTAGTCTTGGATATTCGTTAGAAAAGGCCGAACTAAGCGACATTGAAATGCGTGCTGTTAATCCTCCCTTTGATATTGTACCGTAGCGATACATCTACATAGATAGGCTGTATGTGGTGATATTTTTGTATAGCACCCACAATGGCGTTCGCACAACGGCACCATCGTCGCAGTGCAAGAGAGCCTTGATTTAAATTCCAATAATTGCAGTAAGTGAGGGATCGCCATCTTGCATTTTATCACGCTTACAATTTAAAACTCGTCGAGGTTTGATTGATGTTCACGTAATAAATGCTGTATTTCAATGTGGCCTTAGCTCAACTCCCGCCCACCCCCTACACTTGTCTTTTACTTTGTACTCTGTCCGCCTAATTATCTTTTAATTGACTTGCGTAAAATTGAATAGCCGGTACATTAACCAAGTAGCAATTAAATGCAATTCTTTTTTGCACTTCAAGAAACAGAAGAAGAACAAACCTAAAGGATAAAGATACTTATATATATTTTTTGTCCTTTATGTTTATTTCTTCATCCGTCTATTCATGGCTAAAGCCTGACTTTGAACATTTTTAGTCGCATAGTGTGTTAAATAGTGTGCCAAAAAGATGAACAAACAAATCAGCACTTACCAATCACGCACAAAAGTACAGTACATAATTGAAACGTGCTGAAATAATAAAACTGTAATTACTGTAGGCCTAGTTAGGTTTGACGCTTGGTGAATAATTGAGGGTGTCACGACGATCAGTCTCTGTACATGTATATAAAAGTATATGTTTGTGTGGCTATTACTGTATAAATATTGTAAATAGAGTGAACACTAAACGTCTGTGTGTCGTGTATATACTTTTTGGATATATGAATTCAGTGAGGGAAAATTTCACACAATAATTTGTAGATTTGACAACAAACAAGTGGATTTCGTTTATCAAATGAATCGCTTTTTAATTACCGGTAGTGGTTTTAAGTTAGTTGATCGCTGATGCGCGTACACGGCTAACTTTCGATTGATTAATTGAACGCTGTAAACATTTCATTTGTTAATTGATCAATATATAGTAGACATAATTACACAAAATTTTCTCGAGTTACTTTTACGTTTAGTTTGTTTAATTTAATTAAAAATTTGAAGCACG
>JAQIYI010000025.1:0-42996 GCA_034700265.1 Polyzonium germanicum
CCACCAGTCCACCGGTCCACCAGTCCACCGGTCCACCAGTCCACCGGGTCCGTAAATTAGTCTGCTGGTCCACCAGTCCACCGGTCCGCCAGTCCACCAGTCCACCGGTCCACCGGGTCCGTAAATTAGTCCGTCCCCCGACCTAGTTTGATAGTCTGCAAGGTAGGCCTACGACAACATTAATTGGATTAATTTCGGTCAAACCTGACATAATTTGATTAAGTTGCTGCGCGGTCTGCATGAAGCCAAACACTTTGGCGTGTAGATCTACTTTGATGGGTACCGGTGAAGGCGTATTTGTCTCAATATTTCTGGTTCGAGAAAGCTGGGAAACCTTAAGAAAATGCAACTTTTAAAAGGAAGTGACTCCTGCCACGGGGTGTGTCAATGCACTATTGTCACCTTAAGGCTTACACACCCCGTGGCAGCAGTGCTAAACTGCTAAGCACTATTGACACACCCCCGTGGCAGTAACGCTTGCCCTTTTTAAAAATCCGATTATCGATATCGGCATCGAACGCCTCCTAGTAGTTATCGATGAAAGTATCGATAATTCGCCTGCTTTATCGTAATTCCCGTTTTCGTCGCCTTCTTCCGCATTCCGCATTCCGGACTTTTCCGGCCAAGAGTAAAGAGCCCATCGGGAAATGTTCGTGGTTGATTCCTAGCTATTGCAGGTTAGAGACGTTTTCGGGCCTGTCGCCTCGGATCCTTGAATTAGGCCTCCTTTCATTCATGTAAGCCAACAGTTAAAGGCTTCCATTCTCGCGTACGTCGGTCGCCATATTTGAGGCAAAAGTTCACCAAAGTTCATTCGTCAGGCACCTCTGCTACGTCGGTCTTGAGGATGGACTGCAGCTTGGAGTCGAGTCTGAGCGTTCACATCGACTTCGGCGAGCTTGAGGATCCGACGGACAAGTACGAACTGCACAATGTCATCGGCGAGGGCACCTACGGAGAGGTCTACGCGGCCAAAGACACACAGACAGGTGGGCCTAATTGAAGTGCGCCAAGCCACAACCGTTCATGTCACTGACCATTGAGATTCTGGGGCGAAATTCTTGGGCAATGTAGACAATTGTTAGGGCATTGTGGATATAAATGGAATCGGACATACGGTACGGTAAATGGCACCCTATCTGATTGCATTTGTTTCGGAGTTGGGCAACATTTGCAGCGTCTTGTCCCATGATCTATACATCTTATCAAATGTCTATTATGGGCGTAGTGTGATTATCCTTTCCAAAGTCTCAAAGATTGAACCTCTTCTGGCCTATTGCGCAGGTGCTTGTATTCATCTGATCGAATTGCCATCATGGGAGTTGGAACTAATGCTTATTGGTCGCTTGTATCAGCAGACATGCATTGGTATCAGAAATTGCTTTAATTCACAGGTAAGTGGGTCGCCATCAAAGTGCTGGAGAACATCAGAGAGAACATCAAGGAGATCGAAGTGGAATACTTGGCGCTCAGAGACCTCTGCCTTCACCCGAACATTCCGACTTTCTACGGACTCTTCCTGAAGAGGTCGACTTGCGACGCCGAAGACGACCAGCTGTGGTTCGTAATGGAGGTGCGTGCATGCCGTATCATCAACTTGATGATGTGGAAGCGATTTTGAATGACAAGTACTAGGAGATTAAAAGTGCGTCTGCTTCATTGTTTGTCAGTTTGCAGCCACCATTTTTCATTAAGTTAGGTGCAGAATTAACGTCATGTCCATAATGACTCAACTGTCAATTTTGCTTCATGTCTTGTGAACCTTTTATGGTTTCTCGTTTGATTGAACGGGGCGTTGTGCCCTTCAAGTTGCTTAGATTGTAAGCCGCTTAAACTACTTTGAACGCTGAATCGACTTACGTCATACTGACAATTATGGGTATATTTCAGATTAAGATGGATGCCCCTCAAGTAATTAAGCCTTTCTATATGAAGATTCATGATCTCTACTAAAAGCTTGTGTTTAATCTAATTAGGCTGAGGCATAATTGTTCAAAGCCCACCTAGCCCTTGAAGGATAACCTCAAGGCCCGTTCCATAATCAGCTTGCTGTCATTATTCAGCTGGCCTAAATTATCTAAAATATGGCCAATGTTCATAGAGAAAATCACGCGTAGGCCTATAAAGCTTGTTAAGGAATTCTGCACAATACACTTATTTGAGTTTTTTCGGTTCTTATTCATGAATTCTTTTGTTCCAGTTGTGCAACGGCGGCTCGGTCACCGTCCTCGTCAACGCACTTCATAAAATGGACAGGGGCCTCACGGAGAGGCAGATCGCCTACATCTTGAAGGAGATTGTGGATGCACGTTGCAATTCGTTTCTTTTTTTATATATTAGTTAATCAGATCACGAGGCTCATTCGTGAACAATACAATAAGCAGTCTGTCTATTGATTACGTGCACTGCATTAAATGCGAAATATTCTAAACGATTTCTCTGGAAGGCTCTGACCTATCTGCATGCGAACCACTTCATGCACCGAGACGTGAAAGGCCACAACATCCTGCTGACGGACGAGGCGCAAGTGAAGCTCGTCGACTTTGGCGTCTCGTCGCACCTGGCAGCCACTTTGGGCCGTCGCAACACGAGCGTGGGAACACCGTACTGGATGGCTCCCGAGTTAAGTAGCCCATAATCGGTAAACTCATTCCGCGAACGCTGAGTCATGTCTAAATTCCAAGTACAAATATATGCTGTAGAAAGATATGGGTTTCTTAGTTTACATGTTTTTTTTTAAATTTGAGTTAATTCTGTTATTTCCAATTTAGGTTATCGCCTGCGAGCAGCAGTGTGAAAATTCTTACGACGTCCGTTGTGACGTCTGGTCCGTCGGAATCACGGCCATCGAGATTGGCGACGGCAACCCGCCTTTGGCCAACCTCCACCCAATGAGAGCTCTCTTTCAGATTCCTAGGTTGTGGGCCCATGCCGTGTCAATTATCAATATTTTCGAAGGTAGAATGTTCAAACAACTTTCTAAGTCATGTGTTTTGTTTATTTAATAGGAATCCCCCGCCCTCGCTGCAGAGTTCCACTAAATGGAGCGCTCAGTTTAACGACTTTATTTCCGAGTGAGTGACTATCTTGTTCGCTTTGCCTTCGTTTCTGCATTATTTTCATATTGACTTTAATAGGCCTGCGATTTGTTGTGCTTTGTAGGTGCCTGGTTAAGGATTTCGAGCAGAGACCGGTCGTTCGAGAGTTATTGGAACATCCATTCATCGCTCAAATCAATGGCTACGAGGAACAGGCAAGGGATTCCCTATGTTTCGTTTAATTTGTGGGAATTTGTCTGAACATGTTCAATTTGCAGGTTCGCAGACAATTGAAGGGCATCATCTTCGAGTTGCAGTCGGGTGGACAAATGGCTAAACGAAGGTCACCGGAAGTGACGACCAAGCATGGCAAGCTCAAGTTTAACCGCAAATCGAAGCATCAGCCCATATTTGTGGACGATTTGGTCTCGTTGGAGAATTTCACGGAGGTGAAGTACTGAAGTATCTTTCTGAAAGTAGCGAAAGGAATGGACGCAATAAATCAATGGTGTTTTCAGGAGGTCGTACTGCAACATTTGTACGAACGTTACTGCCAAAATCAGATCTACACTTACATAGGAGATATCTTGCTCGCGATCAACCCGTTCCAGGACCTCGGCCAATATGGCCCTGAGGTGCGTGGATTTCCAATGATTAGACATTCTGGAAACGCGAGCCTGTGCCTATTTCTAGCATATGTATTTGTTTATGGCCTCTGTAGCAAAGCGTGAAATATTGCAATCGAGCTCGTTCCGACAATCCACCTCACATATTCGCCGTGGCGGACTCCGCTTATCACTCGATGCTCCACTACCATCAGAACCAGGCATGCTAGCTGTCTTAACCTTTGCCCTGTTTTCATGTTTTCAAATTGTCTGTTTTTGCGACGCAGTGCATCCTGATCAGCGGCGAAAGTGGAGCTGGAAAAACGGAAAGCGCAAACTTGCTACTCAAGCAGTTTGTAGCTTTGGGAAAGGTACGTCCAGAATGACATTTTCTATCATTATTGAAAATTGTATCTTAAGTTTAATTCGATTTCAGGCTGTGAATAGGTACTTGGAAGAAAAAATCCTTCTCATCAATCCAATCATGGAGGCCTTTGGAAACGCTCACACGGGACTTAACGCTAATTCAAGTCGATTTGGCAAATTCCTAGAGTTGTCCTTCACCAAAGTTGGAAAGGTTACTGGAGGCAAGTCGCGCAAATATTTCTTAGGCTGGTGTCTTCGACTTTGATTAATTATTGCTTTTTAATTTTCATTTTAATCGTAGCGAGGATTCGTGTATATCTCTTGGAGTATTCCAGAGTAGTCTTTCAGACACCGTGAGTATGAAAAACTCTTTCAATGTGAAACAAAACGTTAATACGATCATATTTTCCTCACCTGGCGCATTCTTTGTTTTAATTGCAGCGGTGAAAGCAACTTCCACATTTTAAACTTCCTCTACGATGGGTTGGACAGCCAAAACCTCTTGGGCGTCTACGAGATGGGCTCGCATCGTCCGCAATGTGGCCATCGCTATTTGGGCAGCGATTCGTGGTCGGCACGTCGTCCGAGCTGCCAGGCAGACGATCCGAAGGCGGCCAAATTGATCAACAGCAATCGCTTCAACACCATCAGCCATGGATTTAAACTGCTTGGCTTCACGACTGCCGAAGTTGACGTGGTCTACCGGGTTCTGGCGGCCATTATCAACCTGGGCGACTTAAACTTCGCCACCAGGATGCTGGATTCAAACATCGAAGCGAGTTTAGTCGTGGAAGGCAACATTCTCGACGCTGGTTCGCACTATTTTTCTCTACTTTTTTATTTTACTTTAATCAGTTATTTGATTTGGTTGATCTCGCTCGTTCACAGTCTCGCATCTGTTGGCCATCTCGGCGACCGATCTGAGCGAAGCCCTGACGACCAAGAGCGTCGTCACAAGAGGAGAGATCATAAGGAGCCACAATGGAATTTCAGAGGCCACGTTCACTCGAGACGCCATGGCCAAGGTTCTATACGGAAGACTCTTCGACTGGATCGTCAGCCGAATGAACAGACTTCTTTCTGTCGAGAACCACTTAGCGTAAGTGGCCTAGGCAAAATAAAATCTACTATTAAGCGCCTTATGTGACAACGTGGGTGCAGGGCACTAAAGGGCTTTCTGTCCACTTGGAATTTGAGACTTACTGTTTGCTCTCGGCGTTGAATTATACGGTCTTACAATGGACCCATTGTCATTCAAGTTATTACTACTATTGTGAATGATGTTTGTTTGAATTTGTTTCACAGGTTTGCCGATGATCAACCCGTTGAACCGCTCGAAATTGGTATTCTCGACATATTTGGCTTTGAAAATTGCGCCAAGAATTCTTTCGAGCAAATGTGCATCAACATCGCCAACGAACAACTTCAGTATTTCTTCAATCAGCAAGTTTTCAAGTGGGAACAGGTTATTTTATTCATTTAAATATAGGTTCATTATTGATTAATTGTGTTTGTAGTGTATTTGCATTGTTTGCTAATTATTTTATTTAAATTTATTTTCATAATTCAAATGATCATTTATTTTGGTTGATGTTTGTTCTTAACTATTTCTTTTCTCTTGTGGTGCCGCCATTGCAGCAAGAATACATGATGGAAGGCATCGACGTTGACATCATCAAATTCTGCGACAACCGCCCAATTCTTGACTTGTTCCTCGCCAAACCTCTCGGACTGCTCGCTCTTCTGGACGAAGAGAGCCATTTTCCAAGAGCCACCGACGTGTCACTCGTGGGTGCGGAAGCCTTTTATAAAATCTTCTGTGTTCTTAGTTGCTTGAAATATCGTCGCATGTAATTGCTCAATGTTCACGCAGAGAAATTCCACAACAACGTGAAATCGCCTTATTATCGGGGATCTTTCTCAAACGCCTTGCTGTTTTCCGTTCAGCACTACGCTGGCAAGGTAAAGTGAAGATTTTTCATTTGATCCAAGTTTATTGGAATCGACTCTCCTATTAAGTTGTTTATTTTTGAACCGACATGCATGTCGTAGGCTAGACGGTTTAGAGTCGTAATTTTTTTTTTAATTGAAAATTGAAATTATAATCAAAGGTGACGTACAACGCCGAAAACTTTCTGGACAAAAACCGCAACTATTTGCCCCTGGAAGTGATTCAAACGCTCCGACATTCCAAGTACGAGGTCATCAGGTCGCTGTTTCAGTTTCCGCTGACAAGGACTGGAAATCTTCATCCCATATCCGAAAGAACCATCAACGTTCCCAGCACTGAAGGCAAATCATTGCAGCCTGACGTGTTTTGCAGCTCGGTGAGTTTGAGAAATGTCCAAGGCGCATTCACAATAGAAGGTAATCTTAGAGACGTTTCTAGCAATATAAATTGATGATTTCTACCTTGAAAACTAACAGTGCAAGACAAAGGAGCTGGTGAGCCAGACTCGCGCGAAGCAAACTTCGGCCGCCTACTTCCGGTACTCTCTGATGGACCTTCTGCAGAAGATGGTCCACGTATCGTCGCACTTCGTGCGCTGCATCAAGCCCAATCGGAAACAGTGCGGAAACCAGTTCGACCGTTCGCTGGTTCGCGTGCAACTAGCCTGCACCGGCGTTATCGAGGCTGTCCATATTCGTCAACAGGGTTATTCGCATCGAATCACCTTCGCCGACTTCATCAAAAGGTCTGAGGCGATTTCACAATGAAGGCCAAAGCGTCCTCGAGTTAACGCTATTTTTTATTTCTACTTGAAATTTTTTCAGGTATTATTGGCTCGCGTTCGGATTCGACGAACGCGTGGTTGTCAGCCGCGAGAACTGTCGTCTGCTCCTGCTGCGCCTCAAAATGGACGGCTGGGCCATCGGCAAGTCCAAGGTTTTCCTCAAGTACTACCACGTCGAGTTTCTGTCTAGACTCCACGAGCACAACTTCCGGAAGATCGTGCTGGTGCAGTCGTGCGTTCGCAAGTGGCTGGCCAAGGTGAAAGCCGAGCGGGAGAGTTGGATTGCCGCCAAAAGTGTCCTCACTCTGCAGAAATGTAAGTCACTCGGTAAACTACGCGTACATTGGATTTTATTTAAGATGACTTGAGCTAACGCTTGCATTCATGCTAATCGAGATTCATTCTAGTGATGCTTCTGATTTATTCGCAGACACTCGAGGTTGGTTGGCGCGAAAGAAGATGTTCGAAAGGCAGGCATTGAGTGCGGCGGACAATCTTTCATCCTCAAGTTCACAAAACATGGAAGGTCTGCCTCCGGTCGTGGCCACAGTGGATCCAGAGGACCAATCGCAAGCCGCCGCTGGCGTCATCCAGAAGTATTACTTCAAGTGGCGTGCAAACAGAAACATATCGCAGCAGGTGAAGAGGATCGCCGTTGGCAATGCCCAAGAAATCATGGCGCTGTCTCAGCAGGTCTATTGTCAGCACATTTAAAGCTTCCAAATGGGCATGTTCATTTGACTAATGTCCTTGTCCTATTCCTCAAAAGGTGTACTTGAACAACCAGCAATCCCATAAACAACAGCGTTCTTCCAACGTCACAGTCTACGACACGGATCCTAATTTGAGTAGCGGCAATTCACCGCCAGGGAATCTACCTCCAAACGTAATGAAACGTTTCTCAAAAGGGGATGAACGAGACGCGTCTTTGGACACTGGCACGTCGTCACCTCCTTGTGACAACAATCAACGGTCGAACAGCAGCAGGTCTAACAGATATGCACAATTGTCCTTGTATTCTGTTGCTGTGCGAGGCTGCACTTGTTAACGATATCTTAACGAGTTGCAATATTTCTGTGGCAGTGAAAATTCTCCCGAGGATAATTGGGACAGTCCACTACGCAAGATGGAGAAATCACTTCTCCCCAAACAGTATGTTCACCCAATACATATTCCTTTGCTCGGACGGTTAATTAATCCGTTATGGCAATGCTGATTTGACGCTTTTTTCTACGATCGTTGTTTTTAGTTTCGTGAAAATGAACGATTCGCCGCCAAGGAGAGGAGGAGGAGATCGGAAGCAGCATCCAATTCGAAAAGGACGTCCTCGGTCCGGCAAGCCCTTGCACAAAGAAGTGCCTGTGACTTGTTCACCGGCTGCCAAGAAGGCTCCTTACTGTCGTCAGTGGGATCCAGCATCGAGGCAACGTCAAGAAGAGCGCATTTCGGCCCATCCAGATTGGATGGTGAGAAATAGATTTGAACGCACGAAAATGGGATTTCTAGAATCAGCTAGCACTACTAATATTGTCGTTTGTTTGGCGAATGCTGTCGATTGCAGAAAGAACTGCAGCAATCGACGTCGTCAGTGGGGATTGGCGACCAAGATGCTGGTCCCTACGACTTCAAGAAGCTCCTCAGGAAGACCAACTACGCGCCCACGGACTCGATCAGGCAAAGGAAGAACAATTCCGCTGGAATGGCGGCATCGGACACTTGGATGCAGGAGCCTACAAAGCCTGAGCCGCAACCGCTTCCGGTACAACGGCGACTGGAAACGGCGCAATATCGACTCCCGCCCAGCATAATATTTAAAGGTGGGCACCAGGAATTCATCAGAACCCACCAGAATCTGCCAAAGATACAAATCGTCAGCCAAACTTACGACCTTTGAGGGTTCGCTCGGTTGTCACCGTATAGGCAAGTACTGTAGCGGGTTTCACGCGGACGAATTCTCCGTTAGATTCGCACGCGAACTAGTCGAGCGACTACTTTTGACACTGCTTATGGTGGGCACGTTCTTTGCGAAAGTAAGGCAAAATCGCAGCAGTCTTAGGTCAGTCAGTGCATTAAGGAATAGAAAGCATGTTAGCTAGGATGCCGTAGGGCCATGGTGTGCTCATGCACGACCTATCGAGGCTCCATGTATCGCTGTGTCGGCGGCCATATGATTGGTTGCAGTCCATGCTACGTGCGCCTTAATCAGCTTTTTTAACATTGGTAATTTATTATTGTTTGTATTTCTACTGGAATTCTGGAGTCGTTTATTTATGATTCGAATATGGCTAGTGTAAAATAAAATGGCGCCAAGCGGACTATTTACGGATAATGATAATTGAGAACCGTAAAAGACGGCCGCATGGGCCCACAACGCATCGTGGATAGCAATTTCTACGTTACGAAGCGTTGTGGGCGACGCGAAATTCGGATGAGAATTCGGACTCCTGTGAAACTGGCTTTATGGTATGCGATCATCGATACGCCGCGTCTATTATCGATTTATCGCTGCTGCAAATTGCATCGATATCGTATCGATGAAGTAACCTGACTTGACTTGAGGTCTTGAATTTTACTCGTTTCTTGACGTTCACCTTTGTCGTTAATTGTTTGTCCGGCATTCAACCGAATACCCAGCAAGAGAGATATAATTTCCCCAAGGTACGCTTGTTTTACTTTTCATTTAGTTTTGCCTGACAAGAAAAGAGCCGTGACTGGCAAACCAGGCCGACAGCTAGGGAATAGGCCTATGGCAGACCTGCAGCAGCCTGGTCTGGCCTATGGTGTAGGCCTAGGCCTGATGCAAACCAAAGGGCATTATATAAAGGGGCAATGCCAACTCAGTGCGTGAGCAGCAAATGTTCTAGAGTCTCACGAAAGACCAGCATCGAGAATACTGCTTGACGGCTGGATCAGGATGCGCACCGCCTCCACGCTCCACCTAGTCCACTGGTCCCGATTTTGATGCTGGCGACCGGTCCGGATTTTAGAGAGACCCTTGTGGGTTGTGGCCAAACTCATTGGTGGGCCTAATCGCCCACCCCGCCTGGATATGGCTTGGAAGCCGAGGCTGACGTACAATTAACGTGTTGTGCACTGCTGCTGTCAACCAGACTCATCCTGCGCCAATTTCGCTTATATGGATTTAATTCTGTCGATGGGGGGCGACGTGACTCGAGCGTACGTCCAACTGGCAACTGGATGTCGCTTTGAACCTCTAGTTTGACGACTATTTGCATATAATTTGTCCACGCAGCTTCCGTGCCAGAATGAGCAAAGCCAAAGGAAAGGGAAGGCCGATTGAATCGAGCGAGGAGTCAGACTCGGGCCCTGAGGACGTGAGTAAACTCTTTGCGCCAAAGCCCGGCTTAGATTGAACCGTATGCTGGCTGACGAGTGCTTGTAATTGCGTCTGACAGTTTCTTTGATTTGAAATTGTCAGCGGACTACGCCGTCGCCCAAGAAGGCCAAGGTGGGCGAGAAACCTGCCAAGAAGAAGTCTGGATCAGGAATCGACGTTGACAGCATGTTCTCGGTGATTATATAGACCGCCTAATATCTATGCATCCTACAAGTTTCACCCAAGGGTTTCTCACTTGCTGAGGCACTCAAGTCAAAGCTCCGAGTCACTAGCCCATGTCTCACTCGAGGCGGCCTTTTTTGCGCCTGCGAATTTCACTATAAATCGCACTCAGATCCATGATGCGATGAATATAGGACAAGCTTGAGTGCTCTAGGCCTAGTGATATTGACCTTAAATTCCTTGCTGCTTAAACAGTGACACGGACGAGTATTTACTGCGAATTTTCGTATCATGACTATCATGTCTTATGTGAGAAACGTAGTCACTCTTCACTCATGCGAAAATTCAACGGAAATTCGCAGCAAAATTCGTACATGTGAAGTGACAGCCAGCTTAAATAAGTTTTCTGTACGTTTAGCTTGGCAGAATGCGTTACGTTGACGTGAGGGAGTTCAAAAGCCGGGTCTTGGTGGACATCCGGGAATACTACGACGCAGGCGGAGACATCAGACCCGGCAAGAAGGGTAATTAATAACCATGACGAGAGTTAAGGCCAGACTAGCCGCATAAGGAGCGTCCGCCTCATTCAATGTGTCCTTCCGTTCAAATAGGCATCTCGCTCACCGTTGAACAGTTCAACGCTCTCAAGGAAAGCATGGACGACATAGAGGAGGCGGTCAAGAAGCTGGCCTAGAAGAACTCTTTAATAGGTTTGAACAGTTTCTGATTTCGGTAGGCTTGTTACTCAGGGCTGTCACGGCGAGCGTGCTTTAGTTACCATTGAGCTTGCGTTGTATTTGTCGAGAATGCACGTAGCTCAATGGCAATGTTAGGCCTACTTCCTTGGCTCGAGACAGTCTTGAGTCGTTCTGCAGAACGCGATGCCGATAAAGCTGGCTCTCTAAAGAATAATTTATTTTGCGTTAGGAGTTAACGGCATCGACCAAAGTCCTGTAAAGTCACGGTTTCTTCAAAATTGAAAATCCATGTCCAGCCGTTTAAAAAGCGATTTTTGTGTTTGTGCACCAGATTTGCTATTTATTAAACTCAGTTAAATTTGGGCCTAAACGAGTGAATGCGAAACTAACTGGCGAGTTACAATCAAGTTTGTGTGACTCGCGACATGACGGCATTGTTAGAAGACAAAACCGCCCGGTAACTAACTACAAACACGGTGGCTTTAAAGTCGCAGACCGTTAATTGTCCTTCGACAAGATCGTTGACATTTCGAAACAAACGTATCACGTGAGCGAACTATAAGGCGTCCTGCACCCTGAGCTTTGAGTCGCCAGCTGAGTGGCCGCCATGAAAGAGTCCGCAAAAGGCTTCTTCGAGCGCCCTGTAGCAGGCGATGTTGGGCAGGAATCCAGCGGCGCTTTCTTGCTGGCCGCCATTCTTGCGGGTGTTCTGCAAGTAGCCCTTGTCCGTGAGCTCCTCGTAGGCGGGTGGCTTCGGCCCACACAGGTCCCGGCTCACCTCCTCGTATTTGTAGGCCACCTCTTGGGCCTGATCGCTCTTGGGCAGCGGCAGGAACGAGTCGGCCTGCCAGAACTTGATTCCGGTCGAGAACTTGGCTCGCGTCCTCGGCACCTCCTTGGAGGACTCCGCAGCCGGCGGAGGTGGCGCTGCTGCCAACGTCGATCTCATAAGCTGCTCGGCAGCGTGTGTGGCCACGATCTCTCCAGCCGGGGCGTCCGAGAACATGAGCTCGTCGATGAGCGCCTCTTTGTTCTTGGTCTTTGTTTTCGCCTCTTCCCGGTGCTCCTCCAACACCTTGTGCTGCCTGCAATGCAGACAAAATGCACTCGAGGCTGCATGGCCAGTGAATAAGTTGATGGTCGAGCAACTATAATTACCTGTAGACGCACTCCTGCTGCTCCAAGTCGATGAGCTCGTCCAGTTGCTCGTCCCTCGGCCTGCCCTTGTTCCTGGCGATGACGGCCCGGTTGTCGCGTCGGTATTGCTCGATGCGGCGCTTGGTGTTGTCCACGTCCACGTCACCGGTCAGGTTGAAGACGATGTCCTCGATCTCCTCCAGGTAGTCGTTGTACTCCCTGAGCGAGGCGAAGTTCTCCTCGCGCTTGTTGTAGTCTCTCAGAACCCGCTTGCGGACGTCCACTTCGCGCTCGACGTGGGCGTCCTCAAACAGCTGCGCTCGGTAATTGACGCGCCTCAGCGAGACGCCGCACTCGGCGCACACGGCCGACCCCTTGACGAACATGAGCTCCACGCAGCTCTCGCACAGCGCGTGGCCGCACACGTTCACCATCAGCCGCAGCGAAGGGTTGCTTCACGTACGCAAAATCAAGTTTTCAAGTAAGAGTTTTGAATTCATGCGAATGGGAAAAACTGAACGAATGGCTTCGAACCGGTATTTGGTCGTCTTGCAACGAGGACAGGCGACGTCGTCCCCCATGGCGCCCAACGTGCTTCTGGATGGACGCTGTATTGTATACAATCTGCTCGGCCCTAGCTCCAACAGAGATAAATGCAATGAGACGGCGAAAGAACGATAAGTCAGGTGAGTGACTCGATAAAATAAAAAAATTACATTTCGCTCGGACATTAGTTCTGTACTTCTGTTAGAAGCTACTGAGCCTAGTAGCCTATAACGTAGGCCTGTACCACGAGTCTCTTCCTGGCCATGAAAGTTCAAAGTTCAGTGACCAGCGCTTACCAAAATCGAGTGGGTCGTTGCTAAGTCACGCCGTCGAGATATTTCATTTTAATTGATCATTTTATTAACTCCGCGGTTTTTACAGAGATTAGGCCTAGCACTGGCTGCAAGGGCGCCGCCATTAATAAACGTCATCGATGGATGAGGAATCGATTCATTTTGCCGTATCAATATTTTGCTTCCGGGCCGAGAACAGGCTATTTTCTGTCATTTTCGTCTCAAAAGCGCCCATAAAACGAATTCAAGTTGGGCAATCGAGTCATTTGGAGTGAAATCCTGGTGTTGTTCGCCATCGGTGCCCGTGAGGAAAGGACGTGAGCCCGTCTTAGCGCGTTGCTGGGTGAAAGAATGACCCGTAAGTAGGCCTAGAGCGCCGCACTGAAAATAAGGCTCATTTTGGGTTATTTTCAGTGCTCGCCTGCGGATGACGTCACGGTGCGGTTTGTCCGCACTCCCTGACTTAGCGAGAAGCTATTCTCAGTGCGCATGCGGACTGCACATTAAGGATAGATAGGTCAGAGCCATTTAGGCTAAAGCGACTTAATTGCTTACGGTGGACCTGATGAGTGGGATTTGATTACGGCCACATGCAAATAGATTGACGGCATTACGAACGATCCATGGACAAAACGTCCATTTGTCAAATGTAAGCTATAGCGCCACATAAGCTAGGCCTACCTGTCAGGTGACGTAGTGACTAGGGCTAACCTAGTTACTTTAGTTAGGTCTGGTTAGCACGTGATGCAACTAATCGTCGCACGTGACATCACAGAGTCTCTGCGACCACGATAGAACCAGGCGCCAGGCCGTGAGAATTATGACGCCACCTGCAAAAATGTAATGTCTTCATTGCGTTCAACTAATGCTTGCGTTAGCGACACGGACCAGCGAACAGGCGGATAACAGACGCATGCGCCATTCGATTGTGCAATCCTACGAGTAATGTGCATTCGGTCGATGTTTACAGTCGCATTATTTGTGAATTCAGGTGGCAATCAACGTGAACTCGCTCGCCAGAAAGCTGCTAAGAAGCAGCAGGAACAGGGCAAGAAGAAGGGAGCCGACGACAAGGATGGCAACAAGGGAATGTCGCTGGAGAACAGAAAGCACAGGTAAGAGCCTCGTTTACGTTGCATTCAAGGTGCTCACATGCTCCACTCGCCGCCTTCGCACTCGCTCAACACTCAAACCGCCAAGAATGACGCAGCCCAATCGAAAAACAACGACTGGCTCGCGTTTGGCTCGTCGATTAGAGTATTGAATTAGACAATTAGTCTGATTGTCTGAATAAAGATGGCTGTCCATTTTGGGACTCTAATGTAGGCCACACTCGCGAGCATATGCGAGGCTTGTTGTTAGTCAAGCAAGGTTCACATAATTGCGACTTCTCATCCGGCCTGACGTCGGCTGAGAATTCGCAATTCGCTTCATCGTTCCCGTGACGCTTTCCAATCGCTGGCAGAAAGCGCATCGTCTATTAATTAGCTCAGCAGACGACGCACCTATTCTCGCCATTTTTCTATCGTGACAACATTAGCGTTGTTTCTGGCTGAGAGACCGTCATTTTCGGATGACAGTACGGATGAGAAACCACATTTGTGTAAGCCTTGCTTTATGAGCAATATTATAAGGTATTATAAGGTAGTCTAGAAAGACAACCCTGGTAGTTCTCTAAAATTGATTGTCGATTTTTGACTTGATTTGCAGGGATGCCGAGGTGATGCGCGAGAAACAGAAGAAGGCCCTGGACAAGAACGAGGGCGGAAGCAGCAGCGGAAGTGGGAGCGGCAGCAACAGCACCAGCGACAAATAAGCTAAGTGGACGATTCGCTTCTAACCCGCCTGCTTCAAAGGCTAGCTTAATGTATTGCTCGTTGTCCGTTCAAGCTTCGCTCCGACAAGTCCACTGACAAAACACTGATTTTATCTTTTGCTCGATTTCCACGTTGTATGCTTTAACATTTCAAGTATTTCTTTTTTCGTCTCCTTCTCCAAAGGCCAATAAACGGTTGCGTACTTTTATTCGAGCGGTTGCTTTCAAGTTAGGCGAAATAAGTGAAGCCATGTCGCACTGTTGATGGATTTAGGCGTTTCAAATATTTGGCAAGTCTGTAAGTGCTCAGTGATCGTGGTGCTTCTTGAGAGAAATGACCTTAAAGCAATGTGATGAATGGCTCAAAATAAAATGGCAGACCATCATAATTCGTTTCTGGTCACTTATTTCCGCGGAAAATATGGCCGGCAGCTAAGGAAAAATCTTCGTCGGTACTTGGCGACGAGAAAGACACCATGCAAACTACAATAAACTCAAAAGTGTTGTTTTGCAGTTCTTGAAAGTTTTTTTTTAATCTCAATCTGTGAAGCTGAGCCCATTATTGGCTTTTCCAGTTTGATGGCCGCATAATCCGACTGACCGTTAGCAAAACACTGGATGAATTTGGATTTTACCTGCCCTGGGTGCAGGGTGTGGACAATGGCCTGCATTCCACTTCCACCCGTTTGTTGTTTCATAGAAGCAGTTGGGCTTTTATCTAGTTGCAGAGCTTCATGTCTCGTTGCTGTAATTCATGTAGGCCTTCCAATTAATGCTGTCCAGGCAAAAAATGACAGTCAAGCTCTACGAAGGGATCAGCCGAAAAGGTAACAATAATAGTGAGAACGACCATTGCGGGCAAGTGCCTGAATGTCTGCCTACATGTTCTCATTCTGCATGAATGCATTTTTATTAGTCATTTTTTCTTTTCACTTTTTCTGATTTTTATTCAAATCTTTACGTAAAGGGCATCCGGATTTATTTCGGCGAATCTCTCCTGGAAGGTGAGCAATCACTGCAAGGACGAAGCGAAGCGGTTCCTGGAGGCGCCGTTGTCCACTCGCCGATTTCCTCCGTCGTCTGCTAACTTTACATTTTGAATTTTGGTTTTTTTCTTGCAAGGCGGGCGTCGTCGTCGTCTCTGGATCGCCAATTCGCCATGGTCTGTTTTCTGTGTTTGGGAATCGCCTCGACAGTTGTGTTGTTCATCTCCGCGCTCTTCAGTCGTCTTTGGCGCAAACGGGAATCTCTGAAAGGAAGACACGTATTGGCAAGTCGCAACTGATTCCAGTCTAGGCCGCCATGTTTTTAAGACGGCCCTAGCTAGACGTAGGCCTAGGCCCACCCTGCGTGCCTAACCGTCTACAATGTTGTCCAGATTTACACACACAAACGGAATGTTGCTGAACGATGTTGATTTTCTCACGCGTACGTAGATAACCGGAGGGTCCAGTGGGATCGGCCGATGCTGCGCCCTCGAGGCGGCCAAACGCGGCGCCAACGTCACAATATTCGCCCGCGATCAGGTCTGCTTCAGCTCTAGCCGCAACTCACAGTAAATACATGTCTTACCTCGTGTGTTGTTGTTTTAAAGAGCAAGTTGCTGGCTGCCAAGTCAGACGTCGCAGCAGCCTTTCAAAACAGAAACGAACAGGTGACCGACTTCTTGAGCCTTCCCTAATCTAACTATCACTGCAATTACGAATCAATGTTTCAGATTCAGTATTTTTGCACGAGTGCAAGCCTAAGCGCATACGAGTACTTGCTCGATAGTCGAGCTACAATTAACTTGTGTGCTTTTCCCTGCAAATACAGAAAGTGAACGCAATCTCCGTGGACATCAGTGGAAAGTATGACGACATTGAACTGGCAGTGCGCCAGGTGCAATTTAGATTTATTTTAAACAAGTTTTGGTTATAGGCCTATACAATGTAGTTGTATTACTTTCGTCTGAGTTTAACATGCAGAAGAGGCGGGTGGCGGCTGTTCAGTGTTAGCTGAAATAGTCTGAAAATTATTTTCAACCTCAGCAACGCATTTGTAATTTCTTTTAACTTTACTGTGTTGCTTGAAGCTGGAAGGTTTGTTGTCTTGATCGGTTGTTTTTTATCTTTTCAGGCGGAGGAGGAGCTCGGCACGGTTGACGTTTTAATGAATTGCGCTGGATTCGCAATAGCCGCTAAACTGGAGGACACCAGCGTTTGCGACATTAAGGTATACGAACGATCCTGATTTACAACGCTCAATAAGCTCCTTTAGCCTGAACGCCATGCATGAAATGGATAAAGATCGTCAGCTTTTGAATATCCGTAGGAGTGGCTTCGCTACTCCGTACGAGCAGCAGATAGAGACTGAAGCTGAAAGAGAACTTATTTTTCCATCAGAGGCTGATGGACGTCAACTACATGGGCAGCTGCTTGGTGACTCGAGCAGTGCTCAGGGGCATGAAGTCCATGCAATGGGGGCGAATCGTGTTCACCTCATCGCAGGCCGGACTGCTCGGCGTCTACGGATACACAGCTTACGCCGCTTCCAAATTCGCGCTTAGAGGATTCGCTGAAACGCTGCAGATGGAGGTTTCTTTCTTTTACGGCATCATTTTACGCCCTCTCTTTAGCTCTACGTTGTTTGTTTTTGTCTTACTCAGGTGAAGCCGTACAACATTCTAGTTACTCTCGGATTTCCACCCGACACTGACACGCCAGGCTTTGCCGAAGAAGAGAAATCAAAAGTAAACATTAATCCGACTTTGCGTCGCTCAGCTAATCGCGTTCAACTCGATTAGTTGAACTCCTGCAAATGATTTCAATTGTTAAATTCGTGCGTTAAAGCTGATGAACGCGACTGATTCCATTGAACTGTCGCTGGAGTCTTAATTCAAGTTGAGCGCCATTAGATATGCTAGCTTGATCGAATAAATTGAACTATTTAATTTAAAGTGCTTATTCCGTCAATTTTAGCCTCTTGAAACTCGTATGATCTCCGAAACGTCGGGCCTGTTCACACCGGAAACTGTTGCTAAAGCGCTAGTCGAGGACATGTTGGTAATTTAAGTAGAGAATAAGAGCTAGGAAAGTACTAAACCTGCCTCAACTGTCGCATTATTGCAGGCTGGCAATTTCATGAGTACGGTTGGACGGGACGGTGCTATACTCAGGATCCTGTGCGCAGGGATGTCGCCGGTGACGTCACTAACTGAACTCTTCTTACAGGTAGGCCAATATTGGCATGACTGTGCGATCATTCAATAGTAGTAATTTAATCTCAATTGATTTCAGGTAGTGTCTATGGGATTACTTCGCCTATTTGGCGCCGGACTTCTGCTCTATTTTGACCACATAGTCGCCAATTGTCGCACCAAGAAGGACCAGGAGAAGAAGTCCATGTGAATATACAATCTAGACGATAATGGTTTAGCCAGCATTATGTAAAATTAAGTAGACCCAAATAAAAGTTCCAAAGATTTTCTTCAATTAGAAAAGTATTTTTTTTTATTTAAGTTGTCACACTACACGAATGCAATTGCAATTATTAATTAATAAGACAAACGTTCAAAAGTTGTTCAAATGTAGAGCGAACCATCAGCCGGTCTCAAATACCCGACTGCGATGAGTAGAACGTCCAGCAATGTCCAGACGCCCAAGCCGCCAAAGCTGAACAGCTTTCCAATTCCTTCCTGCCAGTGGCCCAAGTAGAACCGATCCACGCCGAATCCACCCAGCGTGATGCTTTCAAAATGGAAATACATTATGGAGGTGAGTTTGCGCTGCACGATTAATCGGGTTGGGACCTAACCTCAGTATAAGTGCTGTGCTCCATTTATAGCCGCTTGTCCAGTTGCACAGAAAGTACTTTTGAAACGTCCGGTTTCCTAGAATGATTGAGTGACATTATTTGGACGTCCGCAGAAATCTGAAACGGATGCTCGTTTACCGAGGCAGATGACGTCACTGTTTGCTGTGCAGTTGGCCAGGAACCGCTCTCTGGGGTTGCTAGCCACCCTGCATGACAAACTCTTTGTGCAAGAGTGCTCCCAGGCGTCACTCTGGTAGCAGTACTGGCAGGTCAGGTGGCGCTCGAAGGCCAGCGGACCCTTGTGCATGGAAAAATTAGTTCGGGTTGAGGCCAATCAACGGGGGGGGGGGGGGCGCACTGAGAATTACCCACCTAATTATGACGCCACTTACTGTGCATTGAACTCCCTTCTTCGGCGTGCACTTGACGGTCACATTGGCACCGTAGATGCAGGACTTGTTGAAGGCGCAGTTGATGCATTCGCCGCCCAGCTTGGAGCACTCGACGAGGCTCGGGCACAGTCCCACGTAGTCCTCGCCGTCCCCAAAGTTGTACTTAAAGGACACGGAGAGATTATGTAGTCTGTCTTAATTTGTTATAGGCCTACGGTATTTTTCAAATGCGCAGTTTGCAGGCGTATCCGAACCTGCTTCGGACCCGCCTTGATTTCCGCCGGCGACGCCGACACGACGTTCGCTTCGGCAGTGCGATTCGCAGCCGCTTGAGAGTGCGGCCGGTCGCGCGACTCAAGGATGAAACTGGCCCGATTGTACACAGCTGCAATTCGATTGTGTCAAAGTGGGTTGTTTGTTGTTTCTCTGATTCTCAAACCTAATTCTAAATGAATCTAATCACGATTTCTGAATGAATGAAGGAAGATTGGAATCGTACTGACACAATGCCGCCTTCGCAGACTCTGAAGCGTCCGTCGCAACAGCAGTGACAAGTAGCGACGTGGACACGAAGAGAAGCGACGCGATTAACTGCGACGTCGCTGCAAAGCCCAGTCGACGCATTGTCCGCTTTGCATGCGCGGCCAATCCAAAGCCTGATGGCCGATGATTTTCCTGGGTGTCAGCGGACTTTGCCCAGCAGTCGGCCCCGATACGCATGCATTGCAATGCTGGTAATTATAACTAGGCCTAATCAACAAATTAAATTAATTAACCAATCGAGAAATCTCAAGAGATTTAAATTTAAATTTTAACTAGCGAGGCTTAATTCTCGTCTGCTTCCGCAGTCCGCTGAGTTCCACAACGGCGCTACCGCCAGAGAGCCTCTGGCCGCGAGAGGACTACATCGATACGCAAACATACATCGATGGGTTAAAGAGACATCGATGAGTTCAACGAGCATCGATGTGAGTTTCTTTTTTAAAATTTTCCATTGTTGGATTTGTGTTGGCGGTCGCTGGTCGGCAGTTGGTTGTTGCGGCGGCCTCCCTTTCCAATTTTAAGTGATGGTGTCGCGTGAGTCTAATTATAACCATTATTATTAATTATTGTGAATTTTAATCGGCATTTATTATGCTGGCGGGAAGCGCGCATTCGGCGGCGGCGGATTCCGTTCGGTGAGCGTGAGTTGAAAAGGGGATTCGTCCAAAGGGGGAGAGAAAGGGAAGAAAAATGTCCGATTTGTGAAGCCGAAGAGGCTCCAGAGAAGACCTCGAGAGTGAAACGCGCGCGCAGAGGTAACAATGAAACCAACGACGTCTCTTCCGAGCGGGCCTAGCTCGTCGACGTTTTATTATTAGCGCGCGCCTTTTATTTTGCAAACAAGTTTCTTTTAGACTCGCTGTGTCCGCCTGACCCTCCTTGTTCGGCACGAGGTCAAAGAGTGTTTGGTGTTTGTGCGTCGCAGCCATGCGGTGGACGAACGGACGTTGCCGACTGGACTTGACGCATCTGCTGGCCGTCGTCGTCTACTTAATCACGCACTTGACGCAGACGGGCCTGGCCGCCATTTACACCGACCAGTGGGCCGTCCACGTCGAGGGCGGGCCGGGCGTGGCCGACCAGATCGCCAGGAAGCACGACTTCGTCAACCTCGGAGTGGTCAGTAGTCTACCCACCAATTGCCCTTTGACCCCTGCGCGTGTAAACGTAATTATACTGCCCATGTTCAGCGCGCTATTGTTTGGGTCTTCGTGGCCTACGAATCCGCATTTCAGCGAAGGATTTGTCCACCACGAATTCACCTTAAGCCCAAAGGGCATCGATCCCTTCGGATTAAACAGACTATGACCTAATTTTAGGGCCAGGCCGCAACATGCAGGTCTGGGGCAGGCTAAAAAGCAGATTATGTTCAATGACGCTGCCTTGAGTAAGTCAAGCTCAATTCAGTGTCCATCTTGCACGTTTTGTCAACGCTACTCTTGCTCAATCGTACGCATCTGCTGTAGGCCTAGTGATTGCATCGCTCAAAGTAAGCCTACTTTTCACGCGACGAAACCCTGGCACTTGCCTTTGTATCGAAGGCAAATTTGCATTCAGGCAGAAATGCTTTTATTTCTAATCCGAGCTGATGTTTTTCTCAGAATTTACTTTTTAATTCGCACACGAAGTCATCACGTGACCACATTTGACCAATGTCACGCGATTGAATTCGCATGCGAATTTAGGGTATAATTCGCAGTAAAACTCGTTCCTGTCTGGAGCCATATGAACAAACAAGCGTCCGAGATTTCCAAGCCACCAAAATAGGCCTAAATGATTCCCCCTGAATGTCAATTATTACTCTGGCAGTCGAGGTTCCTCCGCGACCTGCTTCCAACCGGTTTAAGGGAACACGCGAACGCTCAATGTCCGTTCGTGGAAAAATCAACTGGGGGAATACCGGATTTCCAAATGTCAGCCTCAATGGGCAAGTTTTAATGGCTTGAGTTATTGACTAGCTGATTAGCCAGCTATGTTTCTTGTCCAAAATAACATCTTTTTACATCATCAGCTGGGCCTAGATTTGCAACTTTTGAGGCTATTGCCCAACGCATATATCATTATTTCAAGCTTGCCTGCCTGGCCTACTCAAAAAATATTGGCCATTGTACGCCTATTTGCGAATAAAGCACACGCATTGAAGCACATGTAATTACACGCAGGTTTTCTGATGCAATTAATTGCTGACTCCCACGCGTCTCAGCTGCAGACATGGAGCGCGCTCTGTCAGTCCGTGAAAGCCAAGTTGAAGGCCTATTGAAATCGCGGACGAGTCAGCAGGTAAGGCCCAGGCCTAGCTATTGTGCTGTGGGCATATTCAGAGTGGCACCACGTGTGTGCCTTTTATAGGAAACACTTGTGCAGCCTGCGCATCAATAGGTTTAGACGTGATGAAATGGCCCAGCTGGCTTGCTGCCAGCTGTGCGTATGTCACAAATCTCGAACAATTTGACGGCAATGTGGGGGAATGCGTCACAATGGCTCGCTTTTCTGCTCTGGCTTCAGGGCCTATTCGTTGTCACGTTTGCACAAGATTCCTCGCTTTGTTGGAGGCCTGATCGGCCTGATCCTGACAATGTGGGCCCGGAGTCAGCGCCCGCAGAGTAGGCCTGTGGGTGGCGAGTGAACGAGGTCGAGAGTGTTCTCTGGCGGCTTGATTGCCTGTAGGCCCAATTAAGAGTGACTGTGACGCGGCAAACAGGCTTTCATCGGGTGGCCACGCAACCGCTTCGTGGACATCGTTTTCGTCGTCGCTAATTGCCCAAATGACGACATGTGTTTTCTGATTGGCAAACACAATGGCCGCTAGCCTACTTATTAATTTCCTTTTCTCTCGCTGACAAGGTCCAACTATTTGATGGCTAAGGTCTGCTTGGAAATTGTGCCGGAAGGTCACTGGCGGCGTTTCGATGCGCTCATCATAGGCCTATGGTGTTGACACAATTTCCTTTTGCTCGCAACTAGGCCCACATGGCAATCATGGAAAGACGAGCCACACACTTAGGCTGTTTTTGATAGCCAAAACTAGAAGCTGCAGGAAAGTGACTCCCTATGGTGGTTCACAATGTCTGAAATTTGATGCAGCCCATTAATAAATCAAAAGTGAAAGTATTGCATCGTGGACTCGGGTTTCTTTAAATTCGCTTCGGGTTTATGTAGGGCGTCTGCTTTTGTTTCTCTGAGCTTTATTAAATTATCATCACCGGAGTTTGGACCCCAGTATATCTCGTAAGTGGACACCGTGAAGCAGGCGTCATGATATCCGAGGCCCCCAAAGGCAAGTCCTTGTGCAAAGGCAGATACATGGACGCAGCATGCAATCAGGAAGCTGTGCTATTACAAGCTAGGCCTAGGCCGCATTCTATTTACAAGTGAGTAGCGCCACTCTCGCGAGGAGATTTACTAGTACGGTGTAGGCCTAGTGGCCAGTTCTCGGACAGGCCTAATGTGATCGTTAGAATGTATGCATTAGGCCTACCGTGCATGCAAACGGGTCCTAAATAAAGCACAATTTCGCTTTAACTCATGATAATGGTGAAATAGACATTTCTTTAATTGCCTGAGAGGGCGAAGGACTAACTAGGCCTAGTAACTACTAGTATATTCGAATTGCACGTGCTGCTGGGGTTGCTGTCTAATGCCCTTTAATGACGTCATCTCTGTTGGGCCCTAGCTTATAGAGTAGAGTAATTATGCTAATTACATGTAATTGAGTCCTACACGAATTAGCCTGCTCGTGATGTCGCGTCTGCGGTTTTTATTTTAATTTGTTGGTTGCACAATTTGATACTTTGAGGCTGCGCTTATTTTGTTCACATTAGGCTTATCGTGTGTTCACACCGCCGAGACGAAATTAATAAGCCAGTTTTATGGGCTCCTGCCTGTCACCCATTAGGCCAAGTCGTAAATATTAGTTTAGCTATTTTTGGATGTTGCGATCGACGTGTTCACAGAAAGCTAAAGCAGAAGCTGCAGACTTAGGCCTACTCAAGTGCACTTACAAGTCGGGCCTAAAATGCTTGCAAGATAAGCCTATCGTATGCCAAACGGCGGAAGATGTTTTTGTTGCGCCCGGCCTATTCTCATTTCTTTATTCGTCTGTTTGTCATTTGTTTGTCTAGCTGACGGCTTTTCAACGGGCAGTTCGTGCAGAGAAGGCCATCAAAGAAATCTAGGCTCATGCTTAGTCCGTGAGTGTGCGGCCTGACGTTGCGTACGTTGCGTTATTCTGAAAGCGAAGCCAGTGGCTGACAATCGGCACGCGCGCCGCAAACGAAGCATTCTGGTGCGTTCGGACATTAGCGTTGCAGTGCGTTGGATGGAGCGACGCAAGAGTCTGAACGCACCGTAAGACCGATGAAGAAAACCCAGTCTTGGAAATCAATTTTCATTGCCGTGCTGCTCACGGCGTTTATATTCGAGCTGGGCCATTCATTGAGCACGCTCAGTTGATCAATTATCTGATGAGGATTTAGGCCATCAAAGTCTTCGCCATTCAGACAACGCAATAGTCGTCGTGACGTCATGCCCATGTGAGGCCTTGACGATGTGTGCCTTCAGCGCAATGAACGGCAGGCAAACCAACGGACGCACTCGCCATTTGAGTCTGATAGTTAGGCGAAATGAAAGTGCAATTTTCCATTTCTTTTCACTTCATTTGACGCGTTCGCAGTTCGCTCAATCAACTAAATATAGGTTTTTTGCAGTTGCAGGCGTATAATTAACTGCATGCTTAATCACGTTTTCGCCTGGGGTAGTCGACCCAGAATCACGAGGAAAATCGATTAGGCCAATGAGATTTGGGCGGAGCATCACTACGACCTGCACTTCGAGCCCAAAGTTGGGCAAAGATGGCGGCGGCATATCGATGAATAGCAAGCAAGCGCACGGCCAACTCTTATCTCGAGTTAGCCCACGCTGTTTCTGCATGGCTTCGTCTCGGTAAAAAGCACACAGGGCCATCGAGATGAAAGACACTTCCGGTCGCAAATCCCGAAGAGATTCCTGCGCGTCGGATGTCATCCTCGCGCCAGGAATGAGATAGGCCTAGGCTGAGGGTCGTCCTTGTGCCAACGCTCTGCCAAAGCACTTTTTCCAGGCCTCAATTGTGCGTTGATTTTGCGTCGAGTAGACGACAGTGCCATTCCACTGCGTCTGCTTCTGCGCCGCCGCTTTGCGGGCCGATGACAACGGCGCTCCCAGCGTCGCCGCTTCAGCGCGTGTCTGCTTCATAACCCATGTTAAGTGCCGAGCAATCTGCACGTGCTGCTGCTGTCTACTTGTGCATTGTGTGTGCACGTGCTACACCTCTCCCTTCAGATGTGCACGTGCACATTTAAAGGGAGAGTAGCACGTGCACATTTAAAGGAAGAGTAGCACGTGCACATGTGTTTGAATGCAACTGTGAAGGAACTCGTCTGATGTTTGTAGGAGGCTGTGTACTGGTCGAGGCAATGGTTGCCCAGATGGTGGGCTTGATAAGGGGAGACATTGAAGATTGATAAATGGCGGCGAACGAGAAGAAATTTTGCCTCGCGTAAGTCACCCTGTAGGCCTCCATGTCGTCATTCAAGTAAGCTTGGTTTCAAATCACTCAATCATCCGACTTAATTCGGTTAAAACGACGGGTCGGGTCGCCTTCTCAGCGCATGCTATTCAAGACGCCATTACCGCGAACATTAGCCTGCAGGCGACGACACCGTGTCGTACTCAGCCCCTCAAGCGCCGGGTGGCACAATTACCGGCAAGATTCAAGCGAGACACTTTAATATTTCACTATGAAAGATCAACTGCAGTTAGTATCTGCGCTGCTACTGTAGACGTAGTGCGTTTAGCTTTGCATTTGCTGTCACGTTTGTTGGGCAATGAAGGAACGAGCCAGGCCTAATCGCGAATGAGCCAGTTTCATAAGCATTTCTTGCACATCGTAAGCCTCGTGTTGCTTCATCTTTGTGCAATATGGCATGACGTCACTGAGCAGGCCTACTACGAAGACGAGCACCTGGATCGTTGCGTGTTTCCTGCACACGTGGGCGTTTCACGTCATTGCCCATCCACGTGGTTCAATTTAAGCCATGTTTCGGCAAACCTTCCTGCAGGTTGTGCAGGAGAGGAGTTGCAGGTCTAGTTGCATCATGAAACAATTGTTGCAAAAGCGGTACACGCAGGCCTGCAATTGAAGTCATTTAGCCGAAGCACAATTGATCGAGCAACGCCACTAGCGGCGTCGTAAACAAGTCTAGGAACACAATTAACAATAGGCTAGAATTGGGTCTACGATGAGTGTAAAACATGGCGAAGAAATCAACGCAATTGGTGTTTTCATCGCCTGATGAAACGAAAGGCGGCCCAATTAGTTGCAGGCATATAATTAGGCCTAATTAAATGGTTCACTTGAGGCTGTTAGCAGAACATGGAAGGAGGCTTTGGCTAATCAGCTAATCGCAGGCAGTGTTCAACATAGGCCCGGGCTTTATTAGTCCATCCTAGCGTCTAGCCGTTGTCAATTCACCACGATTGAGCGCGTCTAGACGCTTCCGGGTTGCCCCGCTTCTTCTATTAAAGCAGCCTGCTTTCGTCCTCATGCCAAGTCTGGCAAGATGCTCAGCGCCACACCACGCAGTCCCCTGTGCCTGATCCACCCATGGATGAGTACTTGCGCCTGCTTCTGTCTATCTGAGTGACATATCTACCTATGTATAACATGCATACGTAGGCCTACATATATACGCCCGTCATACATACAGATATACATGTAGGCCTATGCATGACGGACCAACATTCAAATTAAGTGGTGAAATTGGCGTCCCATTTTGAGCATATGCTCGAACATACACCCTCGCCCGGGCAATTATAGCTGCGCTGCATGCAACTACTGCATTATTACTCTAGTAGACCTAGTGATTAGGTTGAAAAATGCATTGTTTAACTGTGATTAGTCTAACAAAGCCCTACATGCACGATTGTAGCAGCGTTCACGGTGCATTTCGTCACCTTGTCTTGGTTGCTTGCAACGAGTGCAGCTCTGCAATTTCCATGCTGTCGCATCCATTTCTTTGTGTGGAAAATAAGAAAAAAAGGTTTTGGCTCGCTGGATGGGCCCGCATTGCAGTCTGCACTCGTGCTGTAGATTCGTTACTTGCAACTTGCGTAACTCAGCAATTAGCAGACTCATCGTGCATGACTTTAATTCACGAATTAAGAAATTGCGCCTTTTCTTTCTCCGCAGATCGTGGCCGACTATTACCACTTCCAGCACAGAAAGGTCGCGAAGAGGTCACTGGAGCCGAACACGAGGCACCACGAGAAGCTCACCTATGAACCCACTGTGAGTAGGCAGGTCCTGTCCCGAGTTGCCACTTTCTATTCAGTGCGTGTAATTCAAAGCGGCCGCGATTCGTGTAATCAGGTGAACCGCAGCTGTGATTTATTACCCGGGCAATTGCGGAAACCCAGCTCGATTATGCGGCCTGAGGGAAGTTTAATTAAAGAAACGCCAGTCTAGTTAGAACAAAAAGCAGATTCTTGGGAATTTCTTTGTTTTTCTAAAAGAAAAACAACGGATTTCATTTTCGGACAAAGGAAACGTTTCAAAAATGAATTACTGAAAGGATCCAATTTTCTCGCGCTGTGAATACAAAGTGAACGAGGACTGGTTTTGGCGTGCTTACCGCCCGCAATCATGATTAGTTAATTTACGGCTAGGCCTACGTGCAACTTGTTTACAGTTTTATGACGGCCGTAGCATGACAGGTATTATTGGCCGAAAAATGTCTGTTTTTACGGTTGCTCTAATAACCTCCATTACGGCTGTGTCGCAAATTCAAAGCGGAAGTGGGCGAACTCGTTGCTTGCTAAGTTACACATAGTTGGCTTCCGGACATCATCGGCTGGATGTCCGCCTCGTGTCCAAACGAAAACAGGGTGAAACACTTGCTTTTGTTTAATTTGAAAATCTGCACTAATTGTGACGCGAATAGGCCGCCATGTGAGAGAGGCCAGCGCACTTGGACAATTAATTAAAGGCTTTAATTAATTGGGTTAATTTACTTTCAGGTGAAATGGGCCAAGCAGCAGGTGGCGCGGAGGAGGGTGAAGCGGGACCTGATTGAGCCGCAGGAGACCAACAGCTTCGGCCACTACCAGACCACGCCCAAACTGAATGACCCCCTGTGGCCTCAGATGTGGTATTTAGTGAGTACTAATTGCCATCCAATACTTCAACTCGTGCTATCATATCGGTAGGCCTAGTGCTGAGCTATTTCTGTTTTCAGCCAGAACGATACTATTTGATTTTCACCTTTAATTTGATGAAATCGTTGGCCTAGGTCGTCGAGTGGCACCCTAAAAGTCGCGAATCCTACTTCAAAGGACTAGTGCTTCATGCGGATCACGTTTTGCTTTTGGACCGGCCTAAATTTATGCGCCTTCCGGTTTCATTCGCCTTTGCAAAAGCTCGTTTTTCAAGCATGGCCAACCTCTTTTCCAGAATAGAGCCACAGATTATGGGACTGCCATCAGAAGTCTGATGTGCGGCCTATGTTGAGCTTGGCTTGAGTGTCTTTCCCTGTGAGGCATTTCATTCAAGTTCAAATTGCCTAATGTTTAAGGGGTGGCCCGCGGCCGCAGGTTGGAGATGCTTGGTGTTCTCCCTCTTGCTAGACAGAAGGCCTACTCTAAATTATGACGCACTCTTTCTTTCAAATGGAAAGTAGCCTAAAAGTGTGTAACATGGTCCTAATTTGGGATCAAGTGCGTGCAGGAAATCTTGGAATTGACAGAAGCTGAGAGTTGTTTTCAGTAAAAGCTGAGCATGCTCATGTGATTTTAGCTTTTTATAGGCCTGCTCGTTTCATTTGGTTTCTCTTAATTCGGTCGCTTATTGCGATCGCTCGGCAAAGCCTTTCCACTGAAATGCCTTTTGCAGCAAACAGCATTGTCAAGACAACAAAGTCCTATTGTTATTTTTTTTTCTATTTTCAAAGGCAACACGAAGGGTAATAAGGTGAGCGGTTGACGTAGTGATGACGTCATCGCCGATATTCCTTCCACATGCACTGAAAATCAGGCCAGTATTTATTGGAATTTATTTGGCGGAACCCAAATGCTCCCGTAAACCTGTAAGCTGAATTTACGTCGGCCGATTCAGTTGAACGAGAACCCCTCGAGGAATCGGTCTACGCGCATCGTGTTGACCTGCACCCACGAAAGTAGCATATGTAAGAGGGCTGTTGACCACGCTCCACAGCTGCTACTTTGCCATCGAATCCTGTGAAATGCTCGTTCATCGATAACCCAATTTTGCGTGACGGCGTGACAGTTTGACACCCGCGGTGTCAACCTGCCCGGCTCTAGGCCTTATTCGCATGACCGTGAAGGAGAAGGGTTTGGGTCGATCTATCGTCTTAATTTCCTCTCAAATGGATGCACATTTCACATAGTATTGCGAGAGCGGGTAATCCTATTTCCTAGTCGCTTCATCAACAGCCGTTTGCACGAAAAGATTGAATCGATGCTGGTTTCACTTGGGCGATTTTTCCCCGAATTTCTGGCCAATTCGCCCGTGTGAAAGCAGCTTCACTGCGGGATCCTGGCTCAATTGTTGTCGGCCATTCGCACAAAATGATAGTCTGACTGTGATTTACTTTCTCTCCACCCAACTACATATGCACCGAATTGCTTTCAATGAATATTGGTTTTTGCGAGCTCAGTTCGCACTCGGCACTGGTGCGTCGTGTCTTACGTTGATTAGTTTCTGCGCTCTCAAGATGGACGCTTAATTCGTAGAGGCGCCTTTTTCTTGCTTAAATCTGTTGTGTCATCGTTGAGGGACGCTTTTTAGTGAAGGGACAGAGTCTTGGCCCATGCAATGTCCAACTTGTCCCATTGTCCCGTCTTAAGTTTGTCGGCTGTGAACAGGGCGATGCGATCTCTACGCCATGGCGGCCATCTTTCCAATAAACATTTGACAAAGTGAGGAGCAGCAGAACTCACGTAGACAAATCGAATTGCTTATTGGACTAGACACGAGCCCTTGGATAAAGATTTTTTATCTTTCTCCGTCGCTAGTTGCTGCTGACATGCCTTCATTTGAGGACATTTTTCATCATACATGAGCTCGCCTAAATGGGCTGTTTCTTTAGACGCATTTGTCGATATCTTGTGAGACTATCGTGCCCGCACTAAAGCTGGCCTCCCAGTCAAAGCTAGAGCAGAAGCAACTGCTTGTGCATTGAAATACGCTGACATGAAACTTGTGCATTATGGCGAACAGCCAGAACATGACACCTGTCGAGTGGTTTATTGTAGGCCGCTCGAATGACACATTTGGCGCGCGATCAACGGCTCCAATTGCCAATGATACCGTAATACAAATAAACTGAGTTTATGCGGGGAAACAGCAATTCACACTCGCCTATCGGATGCCCCTGGAGGACTTCAAATGAACTCCGTCGAATTGTCCGTCGGGACAATGGATGACAGGTGACGTCCTTGTTCGTCAACTAGAAGTGCGCATTCCTGCCGCCGTTTTTTCCATTTTTTATGGAAAATCAAATAACCCGATATTAAGGCAATAGCATTGTTGGCGGCAGGCCTAATGCAAATTCAATTGAATTGTGCGATTCGTGTCCGCTCAGGCGGTGAGCATTGTCGTCCGCTTTCCATGATTTTTCTTCCAACGCAACAATGGAGAAAGTTGGAAATTTCAATTGAAACGTCGAGAAAAAAGTGCCCTGCCGGTATCGAAAGCCAATCATTAGGCTATATACGTTTTCGTCGAAAAGGTTGGACCAGAAAAGCCACTCGACGGACGTTGAAATAGGGCCCGAGTGCAGGAAATAAACACAACAGACGCGCAAATCCTCTTCTCACTTGAATCCAATATCCGGACTGAGATCCAACAGCAAAATGGCTCCATTCATTTTGATGCACGCAAAAATGAGGTTTAAAAAGCCCAATTGTTGAGCACAGTGGAAAGGAAGCGGAAAAACTAGACACAAAAGGCCGTTGGAGCCTGTATGGATGAGCGGACTATCGCAAAAAGCAATTAGAAATTGTGTCGCGCACTCGTATTTCACGCGTCTGACTGCGCGAAAGCAGCGTTAAACGTGCTACAGTGGACGGCCTAGCGTTTGACACGGGCTTGCTCCCACCATTAGTTCTGGATGCCCAGTTCTCAACTCGTATTGGCAGTTGAGTGCCATTGCATTGGCAGGCTGGGCAAATTTGCGCTTTTTGTTCAAAACACTGCGTTTGCTGAAGCTGAAATCTCTTTCCGCTTTCCTCTCAGTAAAGTGTTTAGAGCCAGGCAAACGCGCCTCGTGTGCACCCTGTATTATCAAATAAGCCCGGAGTGTCTAGAGCCCGAATGAGGCCACGATTGTGGACGTCGTGTCGACGTCGGGCATCTTGGTTTGAGTTGCAGTGTAGGCCCAGAGCTCGCTCATTTTTGCATATAGAAAGCTCCGAGTCGAGATGTCTAATCAGTAGATTAATGATGGCAGAAGCCCGCTAAATCGGCGCCAGATGATAAAAGTCAAAGAAAAAAGCTCGCAGGGCGCCTAATGACGCCTTGCTGATGAGCTCTTCGGCCTTACTACCCTAGCAGTATGAAAGACTACCAACGTGTTTCATAGTCACCGGCTAAACCCCTTGCAATTGCAATACCCATAATCTTACAAAAGGGGTGGGTGTTTTCCCCCGTTTTAAGGGACATTTCAAACAGCCAGTCGTTTTCTCGAGCGCTTACGAAATTAAGTTTTAAAAACTCGAGGATTATAGCCTATGTCCGACATTGGCCCTGTGCAAGCGCCTTTAATACCACAAGGAACTCTGGCTCACCTTGACTGAGTTGGCTTCGAGCTCGGGTCTTGCATAATCGGCGGCGGGGTCTTATCAAACAGGGTTTAATGCTGGTAGTTTCACGATCGTCGTCGCACCCGACCGAGCAGCCGAGCCCAGACATAGAATTTGAATTTGAAAAGTCGCCACGCAGAAACTCCATTCATCCAACAAGGATCTCACATTTATTGCCTAGACTGGGCTCACCCTGAGTTTGCTGAAACCACTAAATCAAGTTTTGAGTTTTGATTTGAATTTATCCCTCAATGCAGCAACGCCATCCCTTGCTCAAGGGTTAGTCAGCTTCACCGAACTCACTTTCTCCTCCACAGATAATTCAATTGTGAGAAAGTGTTGAGCCTAGACTACCTGTTCTAGAATTTTTTTCCTCATCTGCTAGCGATGGTCTAAAAGATGGCAGCCACTATGCCAAAAAATGTCCATTAAACTTTTCATTGACTGGAAACGGGCTTGGTCCTTTGTATTGTCGCTCCATTGGTAGGCGCCTAACTCCAGGCCCATTCAATTTACAAGTCTGAATTTGCTAGAAACTCGGGCGTAGGAGCACCAAT
Organism: Polyzonium germanicum; assembly: GCA_034700265.1. Classification (NCBI taxonomy): domain Eukaryota; kingdom Metazoa; phylum Arthropoda; class Diplopoda; order Polyzoniida; family Polyzoniidae; genus Polyzonium; species Polyzonium germanicum. The sequence continues at coordinate 31,898 of JAQIYI010000025.1, forward strand.
GAACCTGCTTGGCTGGTCACGTGTGCACGATTCGCACGAAATCTGCCCTAGCATAACTCCATTTAGTTATATAATTTAGTTATGGGTTAGTTTGGTAATTGCGCAGTTACCTCAAATTTGAATGATAGCTTTTGAGTGGCATTTGGGAGGTCCGAGACATGTCCATCATCTAGCTCATCCGCTATCCGTATATTGCACACTGCACTGTAGGAGGCCGTTGACCGAACTAGTTTTCTAGCTAAACTGCATTCATTGGTTTCGACTTTCAGCCACTGACCTTTCAACGATCGAGGTCTCTAGACCCAGAAGAAGGCCAACGCGGCTGACCATCATTTAAGTGGTTTGTAGCTGAAGGCCCGCTTTTGTCGCCCATTGCATCAGCATGATTGGATTTACGAATGTCAAGCCAGGTTGCTTCATTCAAAGTTCTGTAGTTTGGCATGGGTTTAAGCCATCAAAGCTGGACAGGGAGATTCAAAAGGAGGATTTTCCTCATTAAAATTCGCATGTTGGTCGATTTGGCCGCGGTCGGTAGACTCTCTTTCATGCGTTTACTGAACGAAAGTTTTATTCTAATTAGGGGAGTGCTTGAAATTCATCCGAATGTCTCACAATGTTAGGCCTAGGCTCATTGTTTGTTTTTCCATTTGCAGAATAGAGGCAAGGGACTGGACATGAACGTTCAGGAGGCCTGGGCGCAAGGAGTCACGGGCAAAGGAATAGTAGTCACAATTTTAGACGACGGTCTTGAAAAGGACCACCCGGACATAAAACATAATTATGTAAGGGGTAGAAAGATAAACGGCCGCCATGGGGTTCGCATCCCACCGGGGACTGCTTTATTTTCCTCTCTCAAATTTGACAGCTGGGCAAATTATTCTTGTTATTTATTTATTTACCTGTTTGTCCGCTTCAACAGGATCCTTTAGCCAGCTATGATGTCAATAATCACGACGAAGACCCGCAGCCCAGATACGATTTCGTCGATTCCAATCGGTTTGTTTACTTTTGGTTTGCCTTTGTCGTCTGCACCTGCTATTTTAATTAACTGGCTTTATTAAACGATGGCCGATTTGCCAGGCACGGCACGCGGTGTGCGGGTGAGGTGGCCGCCGATGCCAACAACAGTATTTGCGCCGTCGGCGTGGCCTTCGAAGCCCAGGTGGGCGGAGTTCGCATGCTGGACGGTGACGTCACGGACGCCGTCGAAGCCCGGTCGCTCAGTCTCAACCCCCAACACGTGGACATTTACAGCGCGAGTTGGGGCCCCGACGACGACGGCAAGACGGTGGACGGGCCGGGAGAGCTGGCGTCCAGGGCGTTTCTGGAAGGCGTCAAAATTGTAGGTTGCACATCCAGTTGGATTCACGTGGTTTCGATTGCCATCAGCCACTTGGACTTATTTATTGATGGCTGCAGGGCCGCAACGGACTCGGCTCCATCTTTGTGTGGGCGTCCGGCAACGGCGGCCGCGACCACGACAACTGCAACTGCGACGGCTACACGAACAGCATCTGGACTCTGTCCATCAGCAGCGCCACGGAGAACGGACTCATCCCATGGTACTCTGAGGCGTGTTCGTCCACTCTGGCAACTACTTACAGCAGCGGCTCTGCCGGCGAGAAGCAAGTGGTTCGTTAGTTCAAAACAATTTCTAGTTGATCTTTGGTAGGACTATACTGTAGAAGTGCATGCAGCGGCCATAGTTGTAAAGAATAAATGCAAGGGCTTTTCCCACTAATTAATTGGACTGAAAGTCAAGTTCGTCCGACCAATTTCGCACCAGCCAATTCACGAGTTTCAAAGGTTAAAATCTGAAATTGGTGGCGTCTAGGTGACGACAGATCTGCATCACGGATGCACTTCAACGCACACGGGCACGTCGGCTTCTGCGCCTCTGGCCGCTGGCATCTGTGCCCTGGTCCTCCAGGTCAACTCCAAGCTGACCTGGCGTGACATGCAGCATATTGTTGTCCGGTCGGCGCGGCCAGCCAACCTCAAGGCTGCTGACTGGGCCATGAACGGCGTCGGACGCAACGGTTGAGTTGTTATTTTCTCTTATGCCAACTAGAAAAATTCCGCATCTAGTCAATTGGTTTAATGGACTCAATTCTGTGCATCCAGTGAGTCACTCGTTTGGCTATGGCCTGATGGACGCAGCGCTCATGGTCGCCTTGGCTCGTAACTGGACCACGGCACCGACGCAGCGAGTTCACGAAGCTCCAGCTCCGTACGCCGTCAAGTAGGTCCATTTCATATTCGTAAATCTTGGGTCAAAGATTATTCAATTTCGAGGTACAAATGCTTTCTGGTTAGACTGAAAATAAAACTGTGAAAAATCCATTTTTTCTTTTTGTAGATTCGTGCCGGCCAAAAGCAAAGTGACCCTGACGCTGTTCGTCGATCCGCCGGACATTCGCTACTTGGAGCATGTGCAGGCCAAAATATCACTTACGGCATCGAGGCGGGGCGACATCCAGATATTTCTCATTTCGCCCTTGGGCACCAGGTAACTACTCTACCTCGGTTGTTGCGTACATGTACGCTCCTTCTCCAGACTGACCCGAACCCAACTCAGTCTAGCAGGCACGTGTGTCAATAGCAGTGGGCCTGACTCGATGCTATTTGTCTTGAGCTAGTTTTGAGTCAGTCATTCAGGAGAAAGAGCGCCTCATTGATTCAATTGTGTCCTGAGTCATGAATGCATTTCGGCCGTAGGTCTTGCTTGCTGGACACGAGGCCACACGACACGTCGCCCGCAGGCTTCCATTCGTGGCCGTTCATGACTGTGCACAGCTGGGGCGAAGATCCAAGGGGGTTGTGGACCTTGGAGATTCACAACGAAGGCCGATATCAAGGTAGAAGAAAAGATTTCTTTCACTTATGACAGTTACTTGTAGTTGATGAGAGTTCAGCTTTTTAGCCGGAAAAGAAACGTGAATGGGCTTGCGCTCTATGGTGCCAGGAGCGAGCATGTTCTTGCATGCGTACCGTTGCTCGTTGTTTGAAGCACCTGACAATGGAATTTTGTTTATTAGTGTTCGCTTGGTCACCTCTGACCCGCAAATGCAACACTTGCCAAGGGGTCACGTTAGAAACAGAACGAATGACTGTGGCAGATCTAAAAGCTCAGCATTTGACAATGTCCGAAAGTGAGCGAAACTTGGTGACAATGCCCCTTGAAGTGAATTTTGTCGCTCCCGTGAGTAGGAATATTTCCAGTGATTAATGGCTTTGTTGGTGGTTTGAGGCTTTGCTAAGCGGAGTGTGGATTTGTTTTGTTGTCTTTCTGCACCGCTTCCTTATGTCTTTGTGTTTCCTGTTTTCATCTTCTCCTCTAATCGTTGTGCTTTACTGAGTATATGCATTTGTGACCAGTGTATCTTTACGAGTATCTTAAGTATTTTTTCCGTTTGACTTTTTGCTGTAAAATTAAGGCAGTTGACGCAACATTTAACGAGGGCCTTGCAAATGGTGCATGAATTAACGATCGTCATTTAAATTATAACTCATCGCTAGAGATGATAAGAGCCATCCAAATCCTGCTTTTGCCATAGCAATGGGCACCACTTCTATTCAGTGTATTTTGCATAAGACCTCGAATTTTAAAAACGCATTCTTTACTATCAGTTCAGTTTTATATTTCAAATTCAGTATTCAATGCCGGCCTACACGAATACCCAAACGGTAGCTTAGTTTTGATCTTTTAGAAGCCTCAGCTTCAGTTTAAGTCGAGTCTGTTTCAAGTCTTGAGGCAGAATTGAGGGATTACTGCCCAGCGAGTTGTGCAAGTGTTAATGACCTGAAGAGTGCCCTACTCTACCCGTGTCCGTGTAGGCAAGGCGAAGCTAAAGGACTGGCTGCTCGTCTTCTACGGCACCAAGGACCCACCCGGAGTGGAGATTGTCACCACCACCACCACCACCACAACGACGACGACCACAACCACTTCCACAACGACGAGCACGACGCCGGCGGTCTCCACGCCCGTCAAGCAGACCGTCAAGCAACGGCCCACCAAGCGGCCGCTGGTCAGCTCGAGGGCCAACAACAACAACAACGCCTCGCAGCTGTATCCGGGGGGCCGAGCTGCCTCGCTCGATGGCCAGCTGTCCTCGGGCCAAAGTCTTCACAATAATGCAGGCAAGCTAACAGCTCAACCGAACTGGACTGAAGCGACGTCACGAGCCGCTTCACGTCAAAAATGTCCTTCACGTCCAAGGACTTGCGTTGGCATGTGCCACGTCGTCGCTCGTGGCGTCGGCTCAGCGTCATTGCCCGTTAGCGTACTTGTAGCTATTAAGTGTAATCCTTTAGGCTAGATTCATGGTCACATTTGTACTCTGGTAGACGCAGCTGTTCTTGGCAGTAGTAGATCACTGTCTGTCCGTCCTTGATCTGCACAACACTTTCTTTGTTCGTTCTCTTCTCACCAATGTCATGTCCTTCTCCCTCCATCCAGGCCCCCGTTTCACGTGGGCTTTTAACCCCTCTTGTTATGCCAAGCTGAGCCCAGCCCGCCATTTTCGCCTATTCGAAAAATTCGGCTTAATTTGCTTCTGAATTCCTGAATCCCGAAATGGGTTAGAACTGAGCAACAATAAATGCGAGCGATTGTTAAGCACCAGGTTTTAAGGATGCTCAAAATGGGACTTGTGGATTTCAACTCCTTTACTGGACCGTTTTATCAGAACATTGATGCGCCCAGAGACGGTCTTCAGGCGTCTTCCATGGTTTTATTTCAAATGGAACCATGAAGACGCTCTTGGACGATAGCCTAATTCTGGCGAGGCATATTTTGTGACCATCGAGGGAGCATCTGGTAATCGCTTTGATTGTTTGCAGCCTCGGTGAGCGACTGGAAGGTGGTCACCTACGGCACCAATGAAGACCCGGATGCGAGAGAGGACGACGTGGCCAGCGTGGAGGAGAAGTCCGTCGACCGCCAAGTCGCCTCGGCTTCGGCGTCCGCCGCCGCGTGCGGCTCGTCCGGCTTCTGTATAGGTTGGTGCTTAGTACTTCTAGTAGTCGTGGCTGCCTACAGCGGCCAGCACGACGGTTGTTGGCGCAAATCGAGCCTAATGAAATTCAGGATGCAAGTACACCCAGTGGGCCTGCAGCCCCTGCCTTTATCTCCCTTCGTTCGCCCCCGTTCGTCCTAGCCGCCCGTTCCCCAACGTCTGAAAGTGGCTGTGCTGCGACAGCCGGGGGCCAAAGTCTACTATACCTGTCTTAACCACGCTTTTAATCATCGATATTATTTAGATTTCCAACTTAATAATGGGCACAGTTTCGTGATTCGTGTTTGTTGTGTGGGCGTGCGAAGGTGTTTATGGGATCAGTGCTTCTTTAAACTGTTCTGCTTCAGATGGTGGTTTTTCTACTTTTTAAAACCTCGCTGGGGACGCTTTGTTTTTGTTCACTTTTAATTATTATACATGTATGTCCAGTACCTGCAGCAGCTATAGTTCTTATTTTTAGTGCGTTTCAATTATGCGCACATGTACAGTTATATTGTGCGTACACGGTGCGCTCGTAGTCATGCGATACATATATGATCATGGTGGTCGGGAACAACTTTTCATTTTGGTTTTATCCCTCTAACAATGTACCTCGTTTACTGACGCAATTTTCCTTCGTGTTGGCGCGTTGAGGCGCCATTGTTGTTACCTACTCAAAGTGTACTCGGTGCGCATTCTCAAAGCGAACCCGGAACGCACAACTCGTGGCTCATTAATTGCGGCTTTATTTTTAATTTCTCCCGCGTCAAAGAGGCTATTTTTAATATTTATTCCAAATTTCTATTTTAATTATTTATTTGTCGACGGACGATTGCCGTTGTTCAACGCCAACTCATACACCTGATGGCGTCGCAACAACCGAAAGGCAATGGTTGGGGCAGGCACGGTTAGACAGTGGTCGCCAGCACGTGCCACGTGCACGGCTGAGGCGTGCTGGCGAGCACGTGCTGTTACGGGAAGCCGAGAAGGGCACGTGATCGTCCGATTTGCCAGGCTGCGCGTTATCGTCCATGTCATTGACTATCTTTTGCTAACCATTTTTAATAGTTTTTTAATCATCGATCTCGTTGCTGTTTTCCTCGGTTACTCTCTCCCCCTGAGGCTTTTTTCGCTTTCTTTGAGTGGGCACAATCTCATTTACGGTTATATTTTTCTACACTAAACGAAAGAAGAAAAATCTGCACACAATTAACCATTATGCAATTAAGAAATCTTCTAGGGGGTCACAAGTTAGCCATTTAGCGATGTGGTTTCGAAAGCCATTTTTTCATTTTCCCCTTTCATTTTTGTAAGCCCTAAGTGTATTTTACTGGTACATTTTACAGACGCACGCAGTATTATGAATTTAACTTATGATCAATTATTATGTTAGTAATTAATAAGCCAGGCATTCCTTTTATTTACTTGTTAACTTATTTTGAGTGAATAACCCATCTTTTGAGCAAACACATATCATGGTTTCTTAGTTTTATTTATACATGTTTGTATTTGTTGTCTGCCGCCAACGTTGTTGGGCCGGGCCCCCCATGTAGAAAAATGTCAATCCAAGTGTGGCTATTATAATCACTTGGAGACAAGGAGGCTTTATTTTATTCTCTTTTTCCTCATTATAATTTAGCACAAGTAACGAGTAGGACACGTACCCTGTACATAGACTGCGAAGCGTTTCAAACATGTTTGAGGCGGCTCGCAATCACTTTTCTCATACGAAACACGTATTCGTTCGTCGGAATAAGACTCAACGCAGTTGTAGTTGTTGACCAAGTTTGTAGCTTACATGAAATTGTCCATCGTTTTCTCGCTAATTCTATGCTCTGCAGTAATGAGACCAAAACAGCAAGCTTGCCTTTTACAGTAATCATGTGTTCAGCAGATGCAGTTACATGCTGTAGTTCTAGTTGTTTTCTATCAAGCGAAGCAAAGACCGTGTAATGCAGGCTAAATAATAATATTAATAAATGTTATTTGCTCACCATAAGATATATTGGATGCGTGAGTTGCAGTTACATTGATGTGTGTGTGTGATTTTCTTGGGCCAATCCATCCTGCGGGTTAGCTATATTTTGTCTACATCACAAGTCCATGATGGTGGTCATTGATGAGTAGAGAACCATTACAGTAATTAAGGTGAGAGAGCCTTGCGAATATTTCCTACCGTTTATCCGCTAATACTAGATGGGGTAACTGCAGTCAAGTATTTTAACTGCGTCATGGTGGCGCAGGATATATGAATTCTAAAAACCCCTCTGAGTTAACGATCACCAACCGGAGCCACCTAGTTAGAATATTGAACTGCAATTAGCGCTTCTAGTCGTCCTCTTGCCTTGTTCCATGTTCTGTGTCCCGTGCATGCAAATGTCACGCTCATTGTGACCGCCATTAACCCTCTCTTTGCTCCGAGACTCGAGCTCCTCCACTGGGAATGCGAAAGCATGAGTGTTTGTCGTGCCGTGGTCGACTCCCGCTACAATGCCCTGCGTAGTCAATACCGTCAACCTTTGCTTTGTTTCTTTTTCGAGTGGCCTGATTGCTTTTGTTCCAATGACTGCGATTGTCATCAAACGGGTGGGAATAGTCTGTAGCGGAAGCATCTTCCGATCGGGCCGTAGAATAAGGCGGCGCTGCATTTGCACGGCTTCCTTGCCTGGCCCTTGGCTATTGTTCATGCCAGCCTGTGGGTTGCTCTCACTAGCTCTCATCTCGGCCGAGCCAAAGCTCACAACTAGCGCGTGTTGCACACATTACGTGCAGGATGATTCCTCGTCATTCCCAAAGAGGCTCTTATGTGCACGTCCTTTGATGACGCACAGGGAATGCTTGGGCTTGAGAAAGAGCTAGTGACGTCAGCCGTCAGCATTTCTAGAACACAAACAAACGGAGTTCTTTTTGCTTGCAGATTGTGCCAACAGAAGTCTCTTGTTGGACGGCCAATGCGTCGAGCGATGTCCGCCAGTCTTCTACCGCTCCTCGCTCAAGATGAACGCGACGCATGCGGCGCTCGTGTGCCGTCCTTGTCACTACACGTGCCGGATGTGCGATGGACCCAACGATTACCAGTGCAAGCAGTGCCACGGAGACGCGCGGCTTCGCGACAACTACTGCCGGCCTTTAGTAAAACATTGGGATACGGCCTAAATGCGTCTTAACTAGAGATTCACGCTCGTATGTGATATTTTTACTTTAGGACCTGCTGCACAAGATCGACGACAACGACATCTTCAGCAGCGTGCTGGTCGCCGTGCTGGTCGTGCTCATGGTCGTCATCTCGGCCATCGCCGTCTACGTCGTCTTCTGCGGCAACTCGGTCGGCGGCCGTGGAGGCGCAGGTGGCTTGGACTGCGGAGCCGGCGTCGTGAAAGGCGACTCCAAGTACAAGAGGCTGGAGGCAAACACGCCCTTGACGGCCAGCTACATGTACGATGACGAGGACGACGACGAAAAGGACGATGGCAAATAGTGAGAATGTTTCCAAGTCTAGTTTCAACCAGTCCAAATGCCCACCCCTCTAATCGGCACCATGGTACTTAATTTGCCAATTGAACGGGCGACGATATCTAATAATTAATTGAAGCCCAAGCCGCAATAGTTTGCGCATCCACTTCTCCTGCCAAAATACAAGTCTCGTTGACCAATGCGATTGGGGTCTGCCATTCACGTTCAAACCTAGGTGGACCATTAACTGTTTTATTTTTTATAAAATACTTTTTACAAAAGATGATTTAGAAGTAATTGCTATCAGAAACATGGCGATAAATTTCTATTCTTCTGTTGGGCCGACAATGTTGGTGCAATTCAGTTGGAAACTAGGAACGTGAATGGCGGGCGTCAATGGTCATTTAGACGCATTTTAAGTTAAAGCACATTCCCTGATTTTTAAATGTTTTATTAGGTTTTCGCAGCGGCAATAAATAAAAGTTGAATTCTTAACAAAGATGCTTGCTTTTCTCATATGTCTATTTGTTGCCCCGATCAAATGAGAAGTGAACGAGTTAAAGCCGTCGACTCGGGCTTCTTGAAGACGACGCTCAAGGCTGGGGGGAGGATTTCCGCCAAAATGACTGCCACACTGCACTAGCAGTGTTTACTTTACTGCAATGTGGCTGTCACCCCATAAGCTTCTCATCAGATGTTTATGAACTATGATGGGCGATGGACTAGGCACAAATTGGGCCTTATGTAAGTATTACCCCCAATTGTGTTATTTTCAATGTAAGTGTTGACAAATTGTTTAAATACGTTTAGTTAGAAATTATGTTTTACTATTTATTAGACAATATCGCTAGCTTGGATGGTTTTAGTTTACTTTTAAAGGCAGGAGGCCCGGCACAGTAGGCGTAAAATCGTTTACTATGAACGGGCCTCAAGGCTTTACAAATTCAAATTGGTAAGCCTAATTAACTAGTTTACGACTATAGTCGTAAATTAGTTTAATCACTCTAATTGTTAGTTTATCCATCACTTTTAATAAGCCTGCTATGGCTTACTAAAAGTGTTAACATGGAAAAAACTAATAATTAAAATGATTAAAGGCCCATTACCCTAAATAATTCTAGTTCTGATGGTCGTTTCTTTACTTGTGCAGGATGAGCATAGGAACAGTTTTCATCTTATCTGGAACGCGCATTTTAGATGCAAATCTGAGACCTGTCTCGACTTGGGCAAACCCCAAGATAGGCCTGCGTCATTGCTCCCATTCAGAGAGTCTGGAGAATAACGTCATCAAGGCCTGCCTTTAGATTTGTTCAAGTCGAGACAGCTCAGACATTAGATGATGACCTGTCTCGAGTCAAGACAGCTTTAGCAAATACTTCCGGTGTATAAGGGAGATTACAGGGCTCGCCTGTTCGTGAGTGTGGAATACGATGATGGAGTGGTCCGCGTGCAGAACTGCAGCAGATGGCCTAACTAACTTTTATAACGATTGGTAATCGCGCTTCACAACAAGAAGTTTCTAAAGCTGTCTTGAGTCGAGACAGGTCTGAGATTTTCAGTAGTAATTACGGCCATAATGATGACGATAGGATAGCGGGGTCAACAAGGCACGTGGACGCAATTACAGACCATCCCTACATGTAGGCCCGCTAGCAGAACCGAGGGACACTCAAGAAGCACTCAAGGCATGGCCACTTGCTATGTATAGTCACGAACTAGGTAGCGCGTTGCAACCCGTACGCGGCAGGCCTCTGTCGTGCTATGTACATTGTTAGTATCACATAGGCTACTAGTCTAGTCCACTTTTCTACAATTTACGGCAAATTCTTTTTTATTCGCCGCTTCTCACATGTTGGTTGTCGACTCGCACTTTACCATACACGCGGCTGGTGGACTTGCTCGACCCAGAGGAGGGGGTGAGCGGGTCAACAAGGGGCCACTTGGGTCACATTGGCACTGCACGACGGTGTTCGAGCCGTCAATGATGTTAGAACCACAGGGCTGGCTGTTTTTTACGCCACGCTAGGCACGAAACCAGGATTTCAAGATTGACTAATTGATCGTTCGAGAGGATTATATCGACCGTTTCATTGGAATTGAATTGCCCCTTTAAGAGCGCGATGACCACGTGACCAGTCGTCACAGGGGATCAAGCGATCTCTTGTCACAACGAGCTGGAATGGACGCGAATGAATCCCATGAGCCTCGTCAGTCTCGTCATTTTTGCGCTCACGTAATTTTTTTATACACATGCATGTTATGTCGTTTCTGAACTCCATAAACAAAAGAATACGAAATGGGGGAACTGATAAACCCTTGTCTTCTAAACGAAATGCCCCGAGTTCGAAACCGCGTATTGACGTTTTGTTTTTTTCATCTTTTTTTCTTTCTCCCCTCGTGGTTGAAAGAAGGAAACCCAGACGCGGTCCCAATTTAAATAAAAGTGTAAAAAAACATCGTTATTAATTAAATGAACTTTATTTTATTTGTTTTTATCGCACAGGTCTTTGGGCGCACACAGACCGGCAGATGTTGGCGCTGACCAATCAGGATGCAGGATGAGTATCAGGATACAGGATCAGGAGGTGCTGCCACCTGGCTAATGCTGAACCATTTTGAGTGGAAGCGCGGTTGCCATGGTGATTG
>JAQIYI010000026.1:0-42927 GCA_034700265.1 Polyzonium germanicum
AATCACGTGCTCAGAAAAAACTTTGCTTTGACTCACCACCTGAGTCGCTCTTATACCGCCTAGTGATACGGGCCATAGTTTATTGATATTCATGCTCACGAATTGCCTTCCAAATGTCGTGCATAGGTGCGCCCAATCAGGCCTCTCTCACCAATCACCAAAGGGTTTCAAAGCTCGCTTCAGGGAGGTCAGGGCTCGCGATCTCTTTGCTCCGCTCTTTGCAGCTAGGCCTAACTAGAATAAACAAAAATCGATTCCAATGTAGGCCTGGAGAAAGTGCAGCCTGCAGTTGATTGTCGGCGCGGCACGCGAGCGCAGATATGAACGACAGAGGAAAATAACCAATAACATGGGCCTGCTGCACGCACACGTCATCATCGATATCGCACACTTACATAGCCATAGCTTAGGCCTATATACAGGCAACCAGTCAGCGCCATTTGAAGGGGTCGAAGCAGAGAGAGAGAGCGAAGGCCTAAGAATAAAATAAAATAGAAGGAAAAAAATGGATGAAAGCTGTTGCGCGTTTAATGAGACGAAAAGCTGAGCCACAAAGCAAACCCGCGTGTGGTCACGACAGTTCACTTGTCCACAAGTTTGCCCGAGCAAAATACTGGCCAAAAACAGGCGACCAAATGTTTTGCATATGTTTTAGTCTTGAAGTAGCCTAAACTTTGTTTAAAAAATAATAATACCATGCAATGGTAGAAAGCAAATGACGAAATCGATTTCATTGCTTCAGATTTCCACCATTTACGAAGCGTAAATAAAGATTTTTTCAGCAGCGTTCACAGCATCATATTATTACGCTAATTTCTAGTTTGTACACTAATAGACTATTACTTAATTACTAATAGTACGAGTAGCGAGTAAATGTACGGTGCAGTGAAAACAATGCTACTGGATTTTTGCTCCGTGCGACTCTGAAACGATCAAGTGGCGTTCATCATTCTCAATTTACTATTGCGCTATTTATAACGACTAAAATAATTGAATTTTTAAGCTGTGGCAACCTTGAGCGTGCAAAACAAATGGTCCTCTGATATTAGCCACTATTTGGTCGGGCAAAACGGAACACCGTCCAGAAGCACCTAAGCCGCATCAACAGGCCGGGCAGAATGAACTTCGTGCTGACCGATCGTATTAATCAAACAATTTGACCTGAGCCTTAATTCCTGAAAACTCGGCATGAAATTGAAACTCTGAAAATAGAAAAATGTTGTCAACGAATCGATACATCACACGTACTAGTTGGAGACCTACATTATTGACCCGGCGACGGATGATGGATCGGATTGCCCTTACGGTCGCTTACATGACGGATGCCCTTACCTCCCACTGGCACTCAGCCTACGTGCGTTTGCTCAACTTCAAATAATGAACGCGGCCCACTGATGCAGCCCGTGCCTGGAGCCGGAATGTCGTAGATCCATAGGCCCCAATCGGAATCCACATCACGTCCGCTGGATCGATCTATCTATAGATTCCTGCTCCGAGTCTGCCGAACGACACAAATCTTAATTAGGATTTATAAACCCGATAGTCTGCTCGCTGCCTTCTCATTAGATTTACAAATTGATTCAGCGACGATGGCGCGTTCGCAGTAAACGATAAAAGATTTCGTTGACCTCAGACGCGGCAAAGCGCATGGCTGCTTTTATTTTACGCGTTCGCACTACACGTAAAGGCAACTTATTCCCATTCAAGTGTTGAATTTCAAGCTAAGATAGATGTTTTTGCTCCAGGTTCTAGTTTTAGCATTTGCTGTGAACGCGCCTTTAAGCCTGATGGGCGCATTCAATGCAGACATTTGTAGCACAGAATTAGTGTGACGTCACGTTTTCCAGTGACGTGAACTCGGACTTTAGAAATGACTGCACGAGTCGAGCCGCGTCTTGGGAATGCCCATGCACAGACTCCACCCTGACTGAGATCCTGTTTTTCTAGCCTATATAAAAGTATACTAAGTGAGCCAGACCGATGCGCTGTAATTGTATTGACAGCGCAGCAGCTAGCGGGCTTACTGCCGATTAAATCGAAAGAAACACGACGCCCACTTGATGCTTGACGGGGAATGCTTAAACGGGGCATTTCCTCTCGCATCCATAGCATGACTCAATCTGATTGGATGCGGGCGGGCGAGATAAAATTGCTCGCCCCGCAATTAAAGCGGCCACGGTTAACCAGAGCTAATTGAACTTAATCGCAAGCCAAGAGAGGAGGACGCGCAGGCCGAATCGAAGGTCGCGTTCATTTACGGGTAAATGAACGCGGCAAAAATGCACAATGGTGTTACTAAAGGGTAGCACGTACTCAAACGTTACTCACTCATGTTTGGCTAAATGTATGAGTAGGCCTAAGGTTCGAGTGCATGCAACGCTCTTAAAGGGCCGACTGCCTGGTTGTGAGTGCGGCTTCCGTATGCAACCTTCTCTTTGACCACTGGCCAAACAAGCTACGCTACGTATGACAAAGATGCCGTCTTGCCGCACAGTCAGAAACAGCGGAGTAGCCAGTAACGCTTTCAAACCATTTAGTTAGTGATACCAACCTAGGCCTATTTAGGCTACGGCCGCTACGCGTTCGGTGCCGAGAAATAAACTCAACTTGAAACGTCGCTGCTCCATATGGCATATTAGGGCATCGATTGATTATCTGATTAGCTTCGACGCTTGTTCCGCGTGCACACCTGTGAATGTGGACACGGCATCCGAGATCAATAAAAGCGAGAAGGACGGGCGGCGTACCTGGGTGACGAGCGGCACCAGCGTTTGCTCGATGGATTTCGTGCGGATCTCCAGGTTGGCCGTGAGCGAGGCGGCCGTAGAATTGAAGCGATCCTGCAGGAACCGGCGCTGCTGCTGAGACATGGCGCACCGGCACTCTCGATGGACTCACTGCTCTGCAGATTTCTTTCGATTTAGAAATTAGAATTCAGATCCAGTCTGCGGAGAGGATCGACGAAGGGGCTTCTTGCTAATTTCACCTTGGCTTATCGCTTACCATCGCCCGGCCATAGAATCAAGCCCGCGACTCATCATCATCATAGTTACCGGTATTTTTCCACTCGGAGGCGGCACGGATAATCGGATCCGCCTCGAACGACTGGACGAGCACACGTTCAAACTGGAACCGAACCGGAACGGAAAAAAATCGGAACAAAGAACCGGGCCGAGAATAAAAATCCTTCTACGGACAACGGGAACGGTCCTCTTCGTTTCCACTTTGCACCGGTAGATGGCGGTGGTGGATCAAGCTCATCGATGGGGCTGCTGGCATTATTTATATCGATATTACATCGATGAAATGCCATATTAGCAGTTCTTGGATCGAATCTCGGTTGTTAATATCACGTTTTTGTTCGTCAACCTAGGTAGCGTCCAATTCAATGTTAAAAGCAGGGGACAAAGGAAAGGAATCTATCATGAAAAGCTTGTTTCCTTTGAATAAAAACGGTTAGAAGTTGAAATGAATTCAGACATGAGCGCGGCCATTTTGATTCGGTGATATCGATATAATATCGATGTCTGACTTATTAGTGCTGTTCTCAGATCAAACCTTTGTTGTTGATCGCGCGTTTTTGTGTCTAAATTTTGATTAAATTTCATTTAAATGTAAACGCAGTGAAAAATAAAAGGAATCCAATATCAAAATGCTGTTTCCTTTGATGGAAACCAGAAATAAAATTATTATTATAGACATGGGGGCGGCCATTTTGGTTTAGTGCGGTCCCTGTACGGACTTCTTTTTGAGGGTGACGTCATCAATGATGCCATCTTTCTTGATCTTATAATTCTTGTTGTACAAAAAAAACAAATACATAAAAATAACCCGTTTGATGATTCATCCGTGTTGCCATTCATTTCCTCCTTCTCAGCTGTGCTTTCCTTGAAGGTGAAATATTGGAGATTGATTATGCACGTGATGGCGGCATCGGGCGCCAGCGTTTCCTCTTCGGCCTCTTCGCCGCACCACAAGAAGAAGAAGCACAAGCTGAAGCCGTCGTCGACCAGCTCTTCGGCCAGGCTTGACCAGCGCAAATTGGCCATGCAGCACAACATGGAGCTGGCGCAGGTGAGCCGCGCATTCAGGGGGAGCTTTCGAGCATCTCAATGTCACCTCTTAGGCCTGCGTTGCATTTTACGTTTGCGCAACCGTCACGTTCGTCATATCGCCTACCTGTACCTATTGCACGTGCAATAGGCTTACGCAACCTCCACGTTTCCGTTCATAGACATTCCTTTCCATGCTGCAAGGGCCGATCCGCTCATTCAGATTGTGCAATCTTATCGCGCCGCACGACGAAACCTTTTCTTGTAGCTGCATGGTTTGACGCACAAAAGGTTGCGTCGAGTAGCATCGAACGAATATTGCACAATGCGAATCAGCCCTTGCTGTAGAAGCGTTTCCAACTATCGATCGATCGAATTAAAACATAACTTAAATTGGTGCCTATTAATTAATTGGCCTTGCTCGGTGCTTTCAAGAAAGGGGAAGTAGGCTCGAAGCTACCTTCAGGAAAGAAATAGAAAAGCCTTTGGAAACGCATGAGTGACTCAGCCTAATCCGATGCAGAGTGCGAGCCCTGTCGACAGATACAGAGGAAGAGTGGGGATGGGCGTGCCATTCCGCGCTTCGGTTTAATTGCCTACTTTCATTTTATGCAAGTTGTTGCTGTTTGTGCAATGTGTGGGCCGCACACGTACAGTGCACACGTACGTCAACAACACAATACCTAGGACACAGTAGTGAAAGCACCATATAATCATGAGATAAAATGATGATGATGCCAAGGGCGTGGCGGTTGGCACTTGAGTGGCTGCTGCCGGGCGATAACTCCCACCAAGCCCTTTGTATTGTAGTGTCGCAGAAGCGTACAGAGACTAACTAGACCTTGAAGTGAGCTCGTTGTTGGCTGAATAATGGACGAATTGTGTTGCTCCTCACAGTCGCAGGTGCTGGAGACGATGCGGTCGGACCGAGTGATCGAAACTTTGCCGGACGAAGATCGGAGACGAAGGACCATAATCGTGGAGCGTCGCAACGGCTCCTTTGGCTTCACGCTGCAGGTAATCGCGCTGCAATTACTTTCGTTAGATTTTGCGAACCAACTAACGGCTTTCGTCTTCTCAGAGCTACGGAATTCACTACCGGAAGAACGACGAGTTTGAGGTGATCACGTACGTGGACACGGTGGAGTACGATGGGCAGGCATTCCGGTCTGGAATGCGGTCTGGTAAGTACATCGCTACCGTGCATGAACTGCAGGACGATGATCGAAACTTTGATCCGGTTGGCTCAATTGGCAGGTGACGTTATTTTGTCGATCAACGGGCAGGACATGGAGCGAGTGGACCACAAATCGCTGGTAGGCTTCATCAAGAACTGCGACAACCGGATGCGGATGGTGGTGCTGTTCGAAAATTGTGTCCACAAGGTGGAGCTGCACATGAAGTACCTCAACCTCCAGGTAAGTTGAAACGATTTTCACCTGCAATGCGTGCCACATGCAGTCCTTGTCTTTATATTTGAATTTACGCCGCATCGTACAGAGGACGCTGCAGGACAAGATGCTCGAGCTGGAGCGGCTGTGCGAACGAGAACAACACTTGCTACACCGTAAGTCACCTGACCCCCAAAAAGTGGTCTTTGATCTCGACGCATGTCTCATATCGTTCCAATCGTTTAATCCAGTGTGGAAGACGGAGCGAGGACCGAAGCAACGACGTGGTGTTCGTTGCTTCGCAGCCGGCGTGCCGCTTTGCAGCCTGAGTGGCTGCTCGTCGACGACGACCACGACCACAACGGCCAGTTTGGACGACACGCTCAGCTACTCGACGACTACGTCGTCCGAACTGCAACCATCGTTGGATGAGCCATCGAGGACTGGTGCAGGGGACTGCGTCGACTGTTCTTCCGACGCCGCTGCAGCCTCCAATTGTTGTCGCAAGTCCACGGAGACGTTGAAGGGAGCAGCCGTCAAGAAGAGCTTCGAGTCGTCCGACTCGAGCATCGCTAGTCAGGTGGAGGCGTTGGCCATCGGCACTGATCCGGACTCTGTTCCTGAAGACTCGAGTGCGGCAGAGGTCACTCACCTCTAAGGTCGTCGTCGTGTCATATTCAAGTCTTCAAGGTCGTCGTTTTGGTATACTCTTCACTCGAGCTAGTCTCACTTTATTCATCCTAGTCCTTATAGAAATCACTTGAGAAATCACACAAACTACCAAACCAGTCAATCTATGTACATTCACGTGAATCGATATTTCCACGATAGATTCAAATATGTGCGCGCGTAAAAAAGGGCGCAGTTTCATTTCCACGAGTTGAAACCCCAATAACCTTTGAGTGACCTCGATCCACTCGGGAATAATAAAAGTAAAAACTCACACGGTAATTTACTAATTGGTAAGCAGTCTACTCATCGCCCGCGTTCGTTTCATCGAGAGCTGTAATTAATTCGTTTGTAAACTTTGCATTAGCCGGCCACTGGTTAGGGCTTGCGGATGGATCAGTAACCTCTTCCATTCGAACATGTGAGAAGTTCCTGGGAATCGTTTCAATAAAATCCCAATAATTTCAAACTGATTTCTGGTGGTCTGCTTGAATGATGCGGCCAGTGATTGCCCGCTTTCAAGGGGTAGCCTTTGCCATTGAAACTGCCGCTGGTCGGTGCTGCCACCTGGCGGTGAAGCGCATCTCAGTGCAAATGAATGGAGATTGCAAAGCAGCTTCATTATCGTATATGTTTAGTGCTATTATGCGAGGTCTATACGTATTGTAAGGGTAAAATCGTCAACAAGGCCTACTTGTATAAGGCCTATGCTTTTTGACTGAATTCTGAGCATAAAAATTGCCGATTTATGCAGGATCCATTAACTTGCGACCTTGACTATGGACTTTGTGGGTTAATTGAAGCGAACGTATAATTAAGCCTTGTTTAGCTTGTTGCCTCATTTCCCTGCATGATGTAGGCCTACACATACAGACGAGTGTTGGCTTTGAGGGTTTTGAACTCACCCTGGTCAGTCTGTCACATGAAAAGCGAATTTGTGTTTCATTTTTTCCACTTTATTTTATGGGCGTCAAATGTCCACTATGGTTTTAAAATGAAAATATAAACGCAAAAGCTCTTGAAGTTCAACCGTTTCAAAAGTCTGAAAACATGTTTACATTGGGCGGCGCCTGCAAGGTTTCTTTATACATTTTCAACGAATTGAAACCAGTTTCAATTCGCTTTTAGACAAGTGTGATGATGAACATGTGACAAGTTCCTGGGAATCGTTTCAATAAAATCCCAATAATTTCAAACTGATTTCTGGTGTTCCGTTTGAATTATGCGGCCAGTGATTGCCCGCTTTCAAGGGGGTAGCCTTTGCCATTGAAACTGCCGCTGGTCGGCGCTGCCATCTGGCGGTGAAGCGCATCTCAGTGCAAATGAATGGAAAATTGCAATTTACAAAGCAGTTGTTGTTCGCCATTTTCGCTTCAATCCGCTTCGTTGTTGTTTCTGGTAGCTCTCGTTGTTGACAAGAACGACGTTGCGTTTATTCGCGCAAGTTGGAAATTCGCAGTATTGTGTGTGCTCGCGAACGAAATTCGCACCGGAAGGACGCGGAGGAGTTTCCTCGGACGGGGCAAGTCCTTCTTTGATTTAATGTCTTATTTAATAGATTTAATCTGTTTGCCATTGTGCCGCATTCCGCTCTTCCATCGTAGCTGCCTATTCGCATTTTAAATCTAACATTTTAACCGCATTCTGGTGAGCGAAATCCAAACTAGGGCGTAATCGCGCCGTATTCGCATTCGTTAGTTATTTGCCGCATCTCTTGGCTATATTTCGATGAGAAATAGCGGCGCTAAAGCCGCCAGAATGCTTTAGAAAATGTGTCGAGAGAAGGGCGAGCCAAGATGGCGTCTTTGGCGTCGTTTTCTCTTTCGCTCGCGGCCATGTTGCAGCCTCTGTGGCCACGTAAAAAACGGCGGACGAAATCGGAATGAATCTCTTAAAATGAAAGAGACGAGATGCCCGAATGCGGAGGCGATTAGAGGTCATCAATTAAATTAATAGCGCAGGAACGCAGATTAAACTAAAGGACAAAGATAGGATTGGCCATCGAACGTTTCCCAACCTGCGGCTCGCCAACAAAGCGGAGGGTCCAATGGTTGAGCACGGTGGAAATGGAACAAACACCGGCGAGGGGAGGAGGTCAGACACGAAGCTTATTTCAGAAATCCAGATTTGCAGGGGCTCAAAGCGTGGATCGTACGTGGGGTGGGGCGGCACAAAGGGTGACCTACAATGTGGATGAACTGAACCGTGTGAGGGGAGTCAGACAGTCCCCGACAAGTCCCCTCAAAAAAAAAAAGTGAAAACCCTCTGCAAAGCCCAGCGATGCAAAACGCTCCTCCATCTGCAGACTGAAGAGGAAATGCGATAAAAAAAATTGTTTTGACAATGACGTCATTAAACTAGCCTCTTTTCAGTTATTTCTCGTTATTTGAAATTGATTGCTTTCAAACGTTAACTGTGAATGCATTCAAGTTAATTTTGAATGTAATCAAATTAAGTTTGAGCGTATTCATAATTTTTCAACTACCGGTACATGTAGGCGTATAGTGGCTCATAATAATAATAATAATAATTCTCTATTCAGCTTGACAAAAAATATTCCAAATTGGAATCGTTGTTTTGAAGTTAAACAATTTTTTCAAGCTGAATTTCCAATATTCTAGAATGTGGGAATATAGGCCTATATTTTTTACAGCCTTTGAGATGAAAATAATAAAATAAATAAATAATCCCAAGTTAGATTCGCACTGTGTGATTTTTTTCATGCCGTCCGACACCACCTTTTGTAAAACAACTAAGACAAGTTATACAGAGTACTTGGTTGCGACTAAAAGTTAGGCCTAGCAATCTATTCGAGAAAGGTGGTTCAGGTTCATAATTTTAATTTTCAGGCCTATTTAAACTCATTGATTGTTGGCAAAAATTGATATTTAATTATGGCCATAATGCGATTAAATATTTAGGCCTAGTTGAAGTCAAGAGTATAACAGGGTTGACTAGTGGCCAATCAAGAAAAGGTCGCGTGTCGAAAAAATTCGTACAGTGCGAAATCAACTTCACATGCAATATACGAATCCCCCAGCTTGGCTTACAACTAATGGCCA
This sequence comes from Polyzonium germanicum, assembly GCA_034700265.1. Taxonomy (NCBI): domain Eukaryota; kingdom Metazoa; phylum Arthropoda; class Diplopoda; order Polyzoniida; family Polyzoniidae; genus Polyzonium; species Polyzonium germanicum. Next base: position 9,175 of record JAQIYI010000026.1, read on the forward strand.
TTTTTTCGTCGCATTTCAGTTGACCCTTTCAAGCAAAGTAAATCAATCGCACGGTTTTCCGACGAAGTGAACTTGACGAGACCTTTGTGACCCCCAGTGAGTGTTGTGCTCGGACTAATCAGTGGCTGTGAGACGACTCGATCGTCCTCTGTTCGTGGACACGATATGGGCTCCCAGCAGCAGTTCTGCCTCCGCTGGAACAACCACCAGAGCAATCTGCTCAGCGTCTTCGACGACCTGCTTCAGCATGAAACTCTGGTGGACGTGACTTTGGCGTGCGAGGGCGTCAGCATGAAGGCGCACAAGGTCGTGCTGTCCGCCTGCTCGCCCTACTTCCAACACCTTTTCCAGGAGAATCCGTGCAAGCATCCGATCGTCATCCTCAAGGACATCTGCTACGCCGATATGAAGACGCTGGTCGACTTCATGTACAAGGGTGAAGTCAACGTGTCGCACGATCAGCTGTCCACTCTGCTCAGAGTGGCCGACACGCTCAAAGTGAAAGGACTGGCCGAGGTGACCGAGGGCATGACTCGTCGCAGCGGCGGCGACGACGACGACAACGGCGAAGTTCATGAGGACGTTGCGGCCAATCCGCCTGCGACGGCCAGCAGAGACATCGATCCGCCGATCAGGAGGCCGCCGCCCAGCTCGTCGCCGCTGGCCAAACGTCGACGAAGACGTCGCGGTTCGGGAGGCAGCGCTGGACTTCACTCTGCGGCTGAGGACAGCGACGTGGACAGTCACGGCGCCATAGTGTCGTCGATGCCTTCGAATAGCAACGACTCGGTCGCTCAGGCTGGCCCTTCCACCGCTTCTACTGCTCCGGCCACCAACGTCATCAGTGCCTCGAAGAAGCAGCAGCCATCTGCGATCGAAGTGGACTTGCCAATTTTCCCAAAAAGAGAGATCATCGACGAGGACTACGTGGACGACTCGATGGCGTCCAACGAGTCCGGAAGACATAATAGCTTCCAGAACGAGCCAGCAGCTTCGTCGTCTGCGCCCAAGTCCCAAAGAATCATGGCCAAACATCACGGCCACTTGACTAGAGGCGCCGAAGCGACCAAAGACATGTCACAGGTAAGCACCGGGCTAGATCATTCTTCCAATGACCGAGCATTGTAGACTCGAGTGCGTATTCCAAACCATGATTTTGTCTCGACTACTTTTATAGCTGTTCGGCTCGTCCAGCAACCAGGACTCGATAAGTGTTGCCGACATATCGGACCTGCCGTTCACGCAGCACTTGCACATCGAACCGATCCCATCGACCTCGACCTCTCTGACCGCTGCCGAACTGCAAATGATCGGTGCCGGACCATCGACCTCGCACTTGTCACCCACCGACTCATCAATGTACTTTGGCCCATCCACCTCGAACAGTTCTCTGTCATTGCTGCCCGACGCCGACGGCCAAGGACCTTCCGGAATCTCAGCGAACGCAGCCAACAGCCAAGGTAGGACATCAAGTTTCAATTTTCATTTCTATTCTCACTTGGCGAACAGGCGAGCTGACTGCACCGTATGCTCCAAATGGCCCCTGCTTGCCCCTAAAGCTGCCTTCATTTTGACCTTTATGAGCAAAAGAAACACTTGTAAGAGTAGAGAGGGGAATGAAAGACGAAGAATGCTCAAAGAAAGATGAAACCGGAAGTGGTGCAGGTGGTGCAGGAGGAAGGGGCTTGGTCAGTGTCCGCTCGCCTCGTCGCCAACCATGGCAAACTGTCCCAGTGAATTGTAATTAGTAGTTTTCTTTAAGTTTCTCGAAAGAGCCTTTTAACTTGCCTCCAAGTGTTAAGTGTGACGTCATAGCTTATGGTGTTCCTAACCAAAGTGTCAGTTTGGGTCAAACTTTTAAATCTCGGTCGTGCGCCGTCACTTACTCAAGTGAGGCACTCAAATCGCACAAATACATTCTGTGTGAATTCTAAACTAAGAATTTCTGTTCGTTCAGTGTTTTGCTTTTCATGCTGAAACGTAAATTCGTAATATACAGGGTGGCTCAGAAGCAATTGGTGAGTTTGTTTCAGTGAGCCAACAATGTCTTTCGTCGCGTGTCTCAATTTGCCCCACCTTACCCTTGTCTGTCACTGGCCTACATTACTAGTATTGAAATGCGAACGACATCTCTGTCGTTAGGCCCACATGCCATTCGATCTTTTTTTTTGTTAGGTTTTCAGGTTTTACGGTACGTGGTTAACTTAACTATTAACGTTTTGATGTTGCTCGACCGACTTATGTTACGGTACATGTGTCTATGCTATATACCGAGTGCGCCATCTGAAATCCTTATTAGGCCTATGAAAGGTTTTAGAACTCATTTGAATGCATTTAAATGATGGGCTCGAGCTATGACGGTTTACAACATTTTTTTATATTTTGGAGAATTTAAGGTGAAGCTGTAAAAGTAAAATAAATAAACGGAAACAGAAAATCGATAAAAATAATCTGAAGTTTCAAATGCAGGCTTATGCTGAAGCTGAAACTAAATCAAGCTTGAGCCGCAAATGAGTTTGGAAGCGTGTGTGTGTGTGCAAAGTGTAAACCCGCCTTAAGTTTCATTCAGATTGTGCAATTTTGCGTCATGCGATCCGATCCCAACCGACGCTTTTATGTTGCCTAGTTCGACTAGCTGTCGGATGAATGGTCGCATCGCGTCACTCGATACGCCACCAGATTTTTTCTACACAGTGTTTTGTGTTGTGCGTGCTGCGTTTTTTCGCATCGAATTGTGACGTCATTCGCATACTTATATTTGCCTACGATTGTGATGCGACCAAGAAACTTTTTTATTATTGTTTATTTAAAAAAAATGAACTACATGGTGTAAGAAAAAAGAAAGGACAAGTAGGCGTACAAGGTGCAACAAAAGTAGACTATGCTTATTGCGAATTTATATGCAATGATAAGCGAGTACGTCAATCACAGTGTTTGCCATTGTGAGTGGCCTGCGAGAACTTACGACCGAACTGACTTAAAATCGCGCCAGCTACACTGGACATCGCGCAACATTATCGTGCGTGTTTTGTTGTTGGACCTCGTACGACATCATCCTGTGGGCTTTTGCTTTTGAGTTTTTTTTTAATACGCCAATGATTGTTTGACGAGCGCAGGAATCAAGGTAAGTGAAACCCATTTTTTAAAATTCATTTGAATTATTTACAAAAGGCCTAATAAGGATTTGTTGTTTACATGTACGACTAATATCCTTGTTTTGCCGTTCATGGTCTTCCGATTAATACAGGGGCTTGTACGATCGATTTATTGATTATTGGTTTATTATTCTATGCTTCGCCTGAACGTCAGCTTTAAAACGTGTTTCGTTCGCAAGTCGCTTTCAGACGGTTTAGAGGTTACAGGGTGAGCTCGTCGAGCACAACAAGAGGAAATTGAAGATTTCTAGTTGAGCTGTAGGTTGTGTCCAGTTGTCTCTTAGCTAGGGCTTGTTAGGGCTCGAGGAGGGCAACTGTGAAGTGGATTACACGTTGGCCCGGTGAGTACATACAAGGTGAGTACGTAACGCGTAAGTATTTGCTCAAGTCGATGGTCCAACTCGACGAAATTCCTTGTTTTTGTTTGTTTGTCCATTTGTCCGTGTTCCCTCGTAGGTCTTTCATTGAGTTGAGCCATGGTCGTGTCAATATTCTCGCTTCTTGTTCCTCAGTAGGTTTATTGGTTTATTGGCCCTTGCGATTTGTATCGTGTCGCAAGGACGCCTTGAACTCCCTGTTTACTTCAAACTAGTTGCTTTCACACGCGACTTGCAAATCGGGCGCATAACGTAAACTGTCTCACGTTGTATACATCGCAGTGAGGGCAATGTCGATCGATTTGAAATAGTCCCCGATGCCCCTGTCTTCTGTGTGTGTTTTTCCACTTCCATGCACCGAGTACACTCTATTTTGGCATTGTTGTTGTTTGGTCGTTGCAGGCCAGTGGAAGTCGTCGTCGTCGTCCGGTCGCAATCGCCGCTGCTTCAGCGTGGCCTTCAAGCTGAAGGCCGTGCGCGAGGCCGAGAGGGTAGGCATCCGGCTGGCCGCCGCTCGTCTCAACCTGCGCGTCGAGTCCATCTCTCAGTGGTCCATGATCAAGACCAGTCTTCAGAACACCCAGCGAATGTACTCTCGCACGGGGATGCAGCGCAAGTACGTGGGCCGAGTGCTCGAGAACAACTAGGCCGCCTCCAGAGGACGTGCGCGCCGTCAGCCTCAATCTGCCAATCGATTGTCGTGTCCGAGTGCGCCACTCGAGTTCACACTGGATTAAGACAAATAAAATAGTCTCCAAGTAGAAAAACAATCTTGAAATATGGCTTTGAAAACCTCGTTAGGCTAGGTGGCGCTGTACTGCAATTTTGTATTCTATATTTCCATTTGAAAAGTGCATTGCTCGTAGCCACTGTGAGTGACGGCTTAAGGCACTTTTGTACGTGCAAGAAGATGCTCTTAACTGCCGTATCACCGCGGACGCGAGCTTGTCCTACTCAGGACGGTGTCTTGTACGTGACAACTCGATCCATTGAATTCCATTGTCCGTCGCACGTGCATTCTCAAGATGGCAATCTTGAGAATGCACGTGCCGTCACTGAATGAAGTCGACGGCAAGTGTCACGCGCGAAGCGCTGACTTGAGTGAGACGAGCTCAAGTGCGCGGCTATTCATACGGCCTTAAGACAGTTGGTTCTGTCGAAGCCATATTTCCGTTATGCACGTTCGAGAATTCTTTCACATTAAGTTAGTTGAAACGTGAGTGACCCGAAGTCATGTATTTAGAGACGTAGCCCAAATTGGTCGCAAATGTAAACGGACATGATTCGCTCGCCTGATTGCACTGTCTTGCTCCCGTCCACACAGACCATAGGGCGACCACGGCGTCCAAGCTGCACAACTTGGACAACGCGTTGGCCAATGAGCAACTACGCGCCGCCCTCGACGCCCTTTTCTCGGGCCGAGTGGCCAGCTGTCGGAGGGCCGCCGACCAGTTCGGCGTGCCCCGAGTCACCTTGTGGCGCTACTACCGAGGCCTGATGCAGGAGCGGAACGGACGTCTTCCGACGAGGAAGCCGACCGAGCGCGGATGACAAATAGCGGACACGCAAATAGCTTCTGTCTGTACAAGCGTCCGTGTTTGTGTGTAAACGAGTGAAAAATAGACCCACGGTTTACATTGTTGTCCGCGTTCTTCCAATGTCGTCGCACAGTTCGAGCCAAGCTCTTAGGTTGTCGCAGTCCACTCCTTATTTGTTTTGCTCTTCCGCTCATTCAGGTGCCTCTGCTCGCAGGCGTCCGATGACCAAACTGAATAGGGTGGAGCGAGTGCGGACCACGGACGCCAACATCCGGCTGGCGCTCGACGCCATCGCCGTTCGAGGGTTCAACGTGAGCCAGGCCTCCAAGATGTACGGCGTTAGTTACTCGACGCTCTGGAGGTACCACGCTAGTCTGCACAAGGGCGGTCATCAGCCGGACCCCGACGTCCAAGTCTGAGCCAAGTCTCTGCTGTGGGAGGGTCCTAGAGAAAAGGTCCATGAAAGGATGAACGGTGCTTTTGGCAGTTTACGTCCATGTGACGTCATCAACCAACTTGAAATACTCTGAAATTGCGTTCGACGAACCAACGTCGACGTCACATTCAATTCAAGTTGAACGCGATTTTAATTGAATTAATTGATTTGACGCCATAGAATAGTGCAGGAATCGAACTGACGACTTTCTAAATCGGGCGCAATCCATCATTAAAATGTTTAATCGGCCAAAGAATTTTACGAAAATATCAGGCTGGCAATTATTGAGCCTTAAATTTCACGCACAAGAAGCTTAAGAATGTCTGCAATGGGTGGAGGGTCTCGTAACGGCTGCCGCTTAATTCTTTGCGTATGTGAGTGTGTCCAATTGTCCCTCCACAGGTCGCGGTGATGTCGATGGCCATGACGACGACGAGGAAGATGAAGACGTGGAGCTTGAAGTGGACGTTGACGGAGTTCCGCCTTGGGGCGGTCGAGTCCTGTTGCACGGCCCTTACTTGCTCTACGGCGGCTACAGGTACATCAAGGCGCGGTGCGGCCGAGGGAAGACGTACTGGCGCTGCGTCAAGTGCACCCACCGCTCGCTGCGCTGCTCGGCCCGCCTGCACACCGTCGAGTCCCGCCTAGTCAAGATCATTTCCACTCACAACCACCAGCCAGTCCCGATCGGAAGTGGCAACTTGCTGACGGACATTATGGACAGCTAGGCCGACGCTCACTTTTAGCTCGCATTCCCTGTTGCTCGTGACGTCACTCGCTTTCGCACATTTGAGTCATTTTTGCCATTGTTTTCTCTTTGTTGCTCGGTGTTTCTGCATCAAGGAGGCGCCGCGGACGACGTGGACGCCGGCTCCATTCAGTACACGCTGTCCAAGCGTGGCAACCTTCAGCTGGTCATCGACGGCTTCCGCTACTATCGAAACTCGTTCTACAGCAGCAAGGTCCTCTGGCGGTGCACCAACTACCCGCACTGCAGGGCCAGTCTGTGCATGGACGGCAAAGTGGTGACGAAAAAGCCGCGCGACCACAACCACGGCCCGGAAGTTCAGCCGCCGCCTCACGACTAGAGCCAACTAGCGATGGCGTGTGCTCTCCATGATTGCGAATGGCGTCACCAATCCGTTTAGTCATTGTTGCGTTTCTTTTTCTTTGTCTCGGCTCCAAGGACGACACGGCGTGGCTCTTCACTACACCGTGTCCAGGCGGGGCCACACTCAGCTGATCGTCGACGGCTTCCGCTACTACCGCAACACACCTTACGGCAACAAAGTCCTGTGGCGCTGCGCCTGCTATCCTCGCTGCCGGGTCAGTTTGCTCATGGACGGCACGGTGCTTTGTAAAAGGCCCACTTCGAACAGCCACACCCACGGACCGGAAGCTTCGCACGAAGCGCAACAGCATCGACACCAGTGGTTTTGAGTCGTGGACGCGCGCGAGTCTTTATTATTTGCGTGAAGCGTTTGACAACGAGAGCGAGTTTTAAGTGGAATAAAAGCGCGAATCTCAAGTGGCCTCCACTGTTGCACTGATCAGACTGTCTCTAATCCCGATGTCCTGTTTGCATGCGCTCGTCGTGCACAGGTGGTTGCCACCTGAAGCCGGAAGTACAGCTGACGATCGGCAGATGCGGCACGACGCAGCTGCTCTACAACGGCTACGTCTACTGGAAGCACCGAGTGCGCCAGAGCGTCTTCTATTGGCGCTGCCACAAGCACAAAGCGGGCTGCCCCGCGCGGCTCATCACCAGCAAGGACCTCCGAGTGCACAGGGCGACGGCCCACAATCACTAGCCTTGCCTTTGCCAAGTATTAAAAAAAAACACCGAGTCGTAAGTTGTCGCTCGACTCGGACGTCCACATTTGGACAAATCTTAACTATTACAACGCCCTTCGCTACCAAACGGACTTTACCCTGAGCGTTGATAGGAAAACTAACGCCACTTGAGGCTGTCCTTTTCCAAAGCAGCCTTATGGACTTAAGACAAACTCAAGTCGCGTGCAAGCTTTCCTCGTAAGAAGTATAAGACGCTATTTTGACGCGCGTTTTCTCAATCTTTATACAGGTAGACCCTTGTCAACAGGAAGTGGGCACGGACGCCGCCATGTCTGGGAGGGTTGACACTGCTTCAAGAGGGCGTTTGGAGCGTTCAAGATCTTAAGACTAATGAGCCCTCCCAAACACGGCGGCCTCCCGGGCAATCTCCCAGTAGGCCTTCATGTGAGACTACTTTTAGACTTCAAATAAAGCTATTTCCCGTTTCTTTTGCATTCAATTAAACCGTCTTCTGTTGAGCGATCATGGAGGCGATGTGAAAGCTAAAACATGCATCTGTTGAGCTAAGATTGCGCCGAAGCTTGCCTGCTTTGATTTGACCCGTTATCATTAAAGCTTTTTGCTGCGCATTCTTGTTTTAGCCTTGACTGCGACCGAATTTGGGTAGGCCAAACTGCTAGTCTTCGTCTGGGACTTCCGGTGAGGACATTGCATTTCTAATACCGCGTCCTGTTTGTGTGTGCATGACCCGGACAGGTGGCGAACCGGAGTTCAAAGTGACGACGTCGCACTCAGGTTGCAAAATGGACGCTGAATTCGGACTTGCGACGCCGGGTGCGGCTGATAAACCGGAAGAGGAATTCGAACTGACGACGACCGTGAGTGGCCGACTGGAGCTGAGCTACGCTGGCCATCGCTTCTTGAAGTACCGCAAGTGCAAGGACTCGGTCTACTTCCGCTGCATCTACCACGAGATCACTCGCTGCACGGCCATAGTGATCCTGACGACGGACTACCAGATGCGAAGAGCGACGCCGCACAACCACTAGCCTTTTGCTTCTTCATTGGCCATCCCATTGAGGCTCATGCGACTAGAAACGAGCGTGCAAGTATCCTCAAGTGGGATAAAGTCCAATAGTTGATGGAAAGTTATAAACGAGATTATTTTCTTTTTCACACGTAATTATTTGTTGCGAGAAATAAATCGCTCTATCGAGTGTTTGGTATCCTGCGGCTGCGTTGCTTCAATTAACTGGAATATTTGCTAATCGGGTCGCCATTTTGCTTTTTGCGTGAACTGCCTGACCAAATACTTTTCTTCTGTGCGCTTGAGATTCAAGAGTTCGATTAGTTAGGTTCCGACTAAACTAACCATTAGTTAATTATTGTAAATCAAGTTGAATATTTTTTCTTTCCTTTTGTGGAAGTTTTCCCAAAGGTGCTTTCGCATGAACGACTTTTTCTTTATGTTCGCATGCGAACTCATCACGTGACGACCAAGCATTGGAGACCCGTTGTCACGTGATGAGTTCGCATTCGGAAATTCGCAGCAACACATCTTTTAGTTGCTTGTTTAGCTTCAAATAAATCCATTTTATTCTTTGCACTTAAGATTGAAATCGTCGTCAGTTGAACGTGGAGGAGCGTAAAACGCGCGTTTTTCGAGTACGAGGACTTCCACGGGTTTCCCTTCGCAAGTATTTCAACGCCCAGTTGATTAACGTCTGATAAACCTTTTTTAATCCTTTCTTTCAAATGAGTGAATTGACATTTTCGCCTTGTTCTTATCCCTAAAGCCGCTATGAGGAAAACTTGAGCGCGACTTGAGACTGTCTTAACTGCACAGGGTTAGGCACAGTCGCATCTAGGCTAGTGCAACTACAGTGTAGGGCTGGAATCACTAATGACCTTTAGAGCTGTCTCGACTTGATAAAATCCCAAGGCGGGCTGAGAATACGTCAACGTTTTTCCATTCAGAGAAAATGGAGAAATGACTTAAGTCATCAGAGCCTGTCGTGGGATGTTTTCAAGTCGAGACTGCTCTAAAGGTCATTAGCGATTCCAGTCGGTCTAACACTTGACATTGTTTTGTCCCTATCTCTGAACCCGCAAGGAGGCTCGTCATACGACGACGCTTCCCGTTAATCCAAGGCCCGCAGACGGGACGGCACTCAGCGTTAGCCAATCGGGCGTTCCTCATCTCGAGCACAAGAACGAGCGGTACCGAGTGAGTCACAGGGGCGTCGTCAAGACGTGCTGGCGGTGCGTCAAACGCTAATGCGTGGGCGCCGTGCACACGGTCAACGATCGCGTCGTCTTCGCCAGGCCGCACACCCACGACCAGCCGCGCAAACGACTCGGTCGTCGCGCCAGGAGGAACAAGTGAAATGGACAGTTCGATGAGTTGGCCATGTGCCACGACGCGACAAAACCTTCTGAGATTGACGACGAATTATCAAATGTGCCCAAAGCGAATCAGTAGCCACAGGAAGGCCTTTGGAATGTTCTTGTTCAATGCTCGATGGTTCAAAGTTGTTTACTTTTCCAATAAAACAGTTGAACGTTCTGACACTTGTTAGTTAATTTAATTGTTAAACCGCTTCCTCGGTTGCTTCTGTCCTAGGCCTAAGTTACGCCTTTAAATGCGTTTGCCATTGAATAGCTCGTGTGCTTGCACGTTCCTGCAGGACGTGAGAGAGGGGAAGTCAAGCCAGGTAGTCAAGGACAGGCGAACTATTGCCATCAGAATTCCTTCGAGAAGCGACTGTCCGTTTAATCGAGTCCTCGGTCTACTTCTCTTGTGTCCATCAGGTGACGACGACCAAGTGACGTCGCACTACGCCCGAAGCACGAGGGGTGGTCGTTTGCTACTGTACCGTGGTTACGCCTACCGGAAGTCGACGTCCATCGGTCAGAAGACCTACTGGCAGTGCTCCAGATTCCACCAGAAGTGCCGCTGCTTCGGCAAGGCGCACACGGACCTGGATGGCCGCCTGCTGCGAGCCACGGCTCACAACCATCCGCCCGAGAACGACCTCGCGGACGACCTGCAGTACGACTAGGCTCCTCGTTCCTCACGGGTAGAAAAAGTCAGTTTGTCCATGGGCCTTGTTGCTATCGCGTTGGACGTTGACGTTTAGAGTTCGTAGTCTGTCTAAAGGCCTCTCGATCCATGGACGTGGGCTAATAGATCTAACTGAAGTAATCTACGATCGAGAGCAGTACGTGCACTGTTTAAATTGTATGTCCAAATGGAAGGTTTAAATTGAATAGCTGTGCATTGTTTTGTCCCTTTTTCCGGACCGCAGAAGGAAGCCAAACGGACGAGGACGAAGTGAAGAACGACGATGAAGAAGAGCCGACGGTGGACGCTAATCCGTGGCCCGCCAGCGAGACGGCAATCACAGTGAGCAAAGCGGGTGCCCTTCACCTCGCGCACAACAACGAGCGGTACCGAGTGAATCGCCGTGGCGGCAACAAAACGTACTGGCGATGCGTCAGGAAGTTCTGCGCGGGCGCCGTGCACACGATCAACGACCGCATCGTCTACGTAAAGCCGCACAACCACGGCCAGCCGTAGACTCGACGGCGTCGTCGTGCCAAGACGGTTCCATTGGCTCCACAATTGCCACTTAAGACTTAGGACTCGCAATTGTCATCGCACGACGCTACAAAGGCTTCTGAGAGTTGGACAAGCGAAAGTATAAAAGTGCACAATGCGAATGAGTAGTGACAGGGAGGCTTAGAAAGCCTTTGGAGAGAGCTCTTGTTGATTTTCGAATAAAACATTCAACGTCCTGACACTTGTTGGTTGATTAAATGCGCCGCCAATTCTGCCCAAGCGTTAAATCCACTGCCTCGTTCGCTTCTGCCCTGAAATGCGTTTGACGTTGAACTTTGCTGTCTGTCCTAGGCCGAGCGGCTCGCGTGAGGGGCGGCAACAAGTACAATCCGCACTGGACGAACGTCTGGCCGAACGTCGTCGACTCTCGGCTGCACTTCGCCATGAGCAACCAAGGCCGGCCGCACCTGGTCTCGGAAGGATATCGATACCGGATCGCCGGCGCTCTGGGAAACAAGGCCCGCTGGCGCTGCATCAAGGACAACAACAACGTCAAGTGCCCGGGCGCCGTGCACACCCTGGACGGTCGGATAATCTTCGCGCGGGCGCACAACCACGCGCCCACAGTGGCGCTCCCTCAGCCCTCTGTCTAGAATCGCTCTCTTCAGCCGCCTTAAATCAAAAGTCGCGAGTGTGAAGGACAAAGCCTCTCGGGTCCAATTGGGTTTCTTTTCTCTGCAACAAAGTGCATCAAGTGTGGACACGAGCTTTTACGTTTCGAAATAAACCTTTTTCAATCTGCAGGAATGCCTAACAGGGTTAAATGCAATCAAATTGACGGGGAATTTCTTCTCATTTCTCGCTCGCTTCCCACAGAAATGGACGCAGGAGGAGAACTTACGGTGAAAGCCGAGTCGTCGCGACTGCTCTACACGCTGAGCAACCTGATACACGACAGCTACAGATACATGAAGTGGATGAAGAGCAACGAGAATGGACCGAAGATTCGATGGCGCTGCCTCAAGTGCCACAAGAAGTGTCCGGGTGTCGTGCACACCATGGACGACTCAGTAGTCTTTGTTAAGGCGCACAATCACGCCCCTTGTGATCCCATTTAGGCCCACAATTGCCGCTAGCAAAGTGGCCTTTAAGGAAAAACTTGAACGCGACTTGACTGTCTGAAAAGCAGGAGTAGTGCAAGTGTCACTGTTGACTATGCACAGCGTCGAGTCGAAGTGAGGTCTAAGCATAAAACGTATTTGTAGACGACGGACCAGAAGTTAATTTTTTTGTTAACTGCATCGACTGACACGAGCTCTTCAATAAACCTTTTAAAAAAAACCAAGTCTCTTCGTATAAAATGCGCGCAATTTGCAATTTCATTAAAGCTCTCCAAAAGCACGCCTGACCAATGCTTAGCAATGAAAAGTAAATTCGCAGCACTTTCGTGCCACTTAAGAGTGAACTTGTTGTCTCGATTCTGCAGGAGTCGACCGACGGCCGGCGGACGAGTCGTCGCACCTGCTGTACACGGCGAGCAGGAAGGGCAAAGTGCACTTGCTGCACGGCGGCTACCGATACAGGAAGATTGGCGAGTACGGACAGAAGATCCACTGGCGCTGCCTCCGGTGCACGACCAAGGAGAAGTGCCCGGGCGTCGTGCACACCATCGAGGACGCCGTGGTTAAGATGAAGGCTCACAACCACGAACCCACTGCTCCCGGTGAGACCCACAATAACCAGTTTGCGAGTACGAAGCGGGCAACGTGGAATGAACCTTGGGGCTGTCTCGACTTGAGAAAATCCCAGGACACGCTCTGATGACGTCTGCATTTCTCCATTATATCTGAATGGAAAAATGTTCTTGGCCTGTCTTGGGATTTTCAAGTTGAGACTGCTCTAAAAGTCATCAGTGAGACCAGCCTAAATCTGTTCTTGAAAAGTGAAACCAGACTCTGGTTGCTTTTACGTTTCAATAACCTTTAAAACAACCGAGTCATAAATCTTTGTCTATAAAAATGCAGAAATGCACTTGTAAGTGAACTGATTCTCTCGTTTCCGCAGGGGGGAGTGACGTAGGAGAGCAACAGACGGGCAAGCGCGTGTCGGCGCGTTTGCGCTACACGGCGAGCTATAAAGGCAACACGCATCTGGTGTACTGCGGCTACAGATACAGGAAGACCGCCGAGTGTGGACAAAAGGTTCGATGGCGCTGCGTCTGGAGCACGCCCAACGAGACGTGTTCGAGCGTCTTGCATACCTTCGAGGACGCCGTGGTCAAGATGAAGGCCCACAAGCACGCCCCCACTGATCCCGTTTAGGCAACAACTACCTGGCAACGTGTCATGTACTTATTGAAAAGTGAAACCAGAGACTTAGTGGAATGGCATTGTTCAGTAGAAAATATACATCGTAACGTTAGACAACACGTGTATTTATTTGTTAACTGCGTCGAGGGTGGACACGAGCTTTTGCGTCTCAATAAACCTTTGGAAAAAAACAAGTCTCTTGGTATAAATGCGCGCAATTTGCAGCACTTGAGTGCCACTCAAATGAATTTTTTCTCTGCTTCCGCAGGAATTGACCGAGCAGCTGGATCGCCGCGTCTGCTCTATGTAGTGAGCAAAAAAGGCCACGCCCACCTCATCCACGGCGGCTACAGATAAAGTCCGGCGATAATAAACACAAGAAGATTCGATGGCGCTGCGTCAAGTGCATCACGCTGAGGTGTCCGGCCTGCGTGCACACCATCATCGGCTCTGTGGTCGAGATTAAGGCTCACAACCACGCCCCCAGTGATCCCGTTTAGATCCACAATTACGCCAAAAAGCGATTCCAAAGTGAAACGAGAGACTTCATCGACTTAGTGGAAGTGTCATTGTTGAGTAGGAAATATATTCCGTAGACGACGGACTAGACGTAGGCCTACATGTTCTTTGAATTCATCGAGTGTGGACACGAGCTTTGACGTTTCAATGAACCTTTAAAGCAAGCAAATCTTTTTTAAAAATAATTAAATGCAGAAGCGGACTCGAGTGCCACTTAAGCGTGAACCTATTCTCTCGTTTTCCCAGGACCGCACCTCCTCTACGCGGTGAGCAGGAAAGGCAGCGCCCACCTGATGCACGGCGGCTACAGATACAAGAAGAACGGCGCGAGTCAACACAAGATCCGATGGCGCTGCGTCGAGTGCATCAAGCTGAGGTGTCCGGGCTGCGTGCACACCATCAAGGACGCTGTGATCAAGATGAAAGCTCACAACCACGCCCCTACGGATCCCGATTAGGTCCACAATGCAATGACGCTGGCAACGCGGTCCTCTACTTATTTAAAAGTGAAACCACAAGAGTGATTTTACAATAATAAATCCATCGGCCTAGTCCAATAGCAAATATATATCGTAGACGATCACGGACGAGGCGTCCATTTGTTTGATCCGAGATCAAGTGTGGAAAGTACAATTCTTGTTTGGAAAAAGCCTCACTAATTCCCTCGAATTGAATAATTAGTTCGCAGCACTTGAGTGCCACTCAAGAGTCAATCTGTTGTCTAATTTCTGCAGGAATTGGCACAGGAAGCAGCGCCGCAGGAGGAGACCAGACGGACAAAGGCGAATCGTCGAATCTGCTCTACACGGTGAGCAGGAAAGGCAACACCCACCTGCTGCACGACGGCTACAGATACTTGAAGGGCTCCCAGCATGGACCGAAGATTCGATGGCGCTGCACCAAGTGCAACAGCAGAAAGTGTCCGGGCGCTGTGCAGACCATCAACGACACTGTGCTCAGGACTAAGGCGCACAACCACGGCCCTAGTGACCCCATTTAGGCCCACAATTACGCTCCCCAAAAACCCATGTACTTAGTCAAGCAGCGACTTTGGTAGTTCCAGTTGGAATAATAAATGCAGGGACTTAGTGGAAGTGAGCTAGAAAATAGTTTCTTTGATGTCAACGAGTGTGGACGCCGAGATTCATGTTTCAATAAAGCTACGCCTGACCAATGCTTAGAAATGAAAAGTAAATTCGCAGCACTTTCGTGCCACTTAAGAGTGAACTTGTTATCTCGTTTCCGCAGGAGTCGACAGACGGCCGGCGGACGAGTCGTCGCACCTGCTGTACACGGCGAGCAGGAAGGGCAAAGTGCACCTGCTGCACGGCGGCTACCGATACATGAAGATCGGCGAGAACGGACAGAAGATCCGCTGGCGCTGCCTCCGGTGCACGACCAAGGAGAAGTGCCCGGGCGTCGTGCACACCATCGAGGAAGTTGTCGTCAAGACCACCGGTCATAACCACGCCCCCAGTGATTTCGTTTAGGCCCAAATCCCTCTTAGACATTTTCCGTACGGGTCACGTGGCCAAAAACATTTAACATTACTCGCGTACTCATTCAGTGTGACGTCAAATGCTTTCTAGAATAAATAAATAACGTCGTCAAACGCTGACTTTTTATCATTAATGACATTGCGTACTTTCACGTAGGAGATCCGTAAACGAGCTTTTATACTTTTACTGTCGTTGTTAATGGATGGCTTTTCGTTCTCTCAAGCGCAAGGGGCCAAATTTTCTGGCGTTTCGGAGATCCCCGTTGAGGAGCGTCCATGGTCAAGCAGTCCGCGAAGCGCCGCTTCCACGTACGAAGTAAACAACCATATTTATTCTTGAAGCCGATTCGCAATGTGCGATTTTTTATCGCGCCACCCGACGAAACCTTTTGTCATCCACTTGGTTCGGTCATGAGCAAAAGGTTGCCTGATACAAATCTCGCACAATGCGAATCAGCCTTTGGGGCCTGAAGTCCATGGACAATTTGACTTATGACGTGACTTATTTCGTCATCGCCCTTTCACAGATCGAGAACTTCGACGCGACTGAGTGCAAGACGGGCGTGCGAATGACGGGCGTGCTCATGGACCGACTGTTCACGCAGCACGAGATGGCCACGCGCACCGTCCGAGGGATTCCGGGACGGAAGAAGGCCCTGGACCAGTCGAAAGTCGACTACATCATCGGTGATTTTCGATTTTCTTGGTCCGCCCTCGCTTGCCTTGCACGTCTCACGGTCGCTTGTCTTTGTCTTTTCTTGTCTCGTTCTCCGTCAATGCCAAAAGCCTACGTCCAGACTCACTTTCCGCTGGAGATGCCGGTCATCATCCGCAACCAGTACATGGCCAAGAAGTGCGCCAGAGTGGCTTGCGCTTGGCGGAAGCGCGCCACGGAGGAAGCCATGGACGATAATTAATCTCTTCGGATGTCCACAGTTTGTCCACGTTCAGTAGATTGATTATTAAATTGAATATACAAAGTAAGCACTAAAGTTGCCCTGCACTTATTCGCAATGTTAGCAGGTGTCTCGATCGTACTTTTGCATAATGAAATGTCATCTCGTGGTCTCTTGTTAAAACCGTTAAAGAACACAAACAAACGTGCGTTTTTTATTCATTTATTAAATATTAATTCCATTCTGCAATGGATTCTACGGAACTTGGTACCGGTACGTCATAGATTACAGGGTGTGGGCGACCAGCTTTCTCTCCAGTTTGAATGTTTAATTAGTTTCGGTCGAAACCTTTTTGTTTTCTCGCTTGCTGATTGCATGATGACTTTTCGTGTTCTCCTCTCTCAGTGACTGGGTCGTCGATGTTGTTCAGAGAGATGAAGACGAAACCGGCGGCCAGCACGACCAAGGATCGTCGCTGGGAACCGACGATGTCGACCTCTAGGCCTTCAGAAGTAAACGAATGTCGTCGAGTGTGCGTGCAGTTCAATCGTTCTAAAGCTCTTCTCGAATCTCTCCCAAGCCCTTCCTGTCTGCAGAGGAGGTGGACATCGTGAGCAAGTACAAAACGCCCTCCAAGATGACGGTGGGTCTGATGAACTGCCTGTTCACCAGGGACGAGATGGCCACTCGCTGCGTCACCGGCAAGCTGTGCGACAAGCGAGCGCTGGACCAAACCAAAGTCAACTTCATAATCGGTGATTATGTTTGTGAAAATAAAATGCGGGCGTTGCGAGACAAGACACCAATTGTTTTTTTCTTCCACAAAGCCTTCGTCATGGACCACTTCAACGTGACGCCGCCGTGGGTGAGAGCTCAGATGGCGCAGAAGTGCCGCAACGCCAGTTACGCCATGATGAAATGAGCGTGGGCCTTGAGACTGGGGTTCAGGCAAAAATCACTTTTCCCGTTAAATTTGTACGAAAGTTTTAAATAAAAACTGCGAGCAAAAATGTTGTCTTTTTCTCTTGTTTTTGTTAAATCTTAAAAATTGCTAATGACGTGACAACAAAATGGCTGCCGCCCTTTTCATGATTCCCATAAATTGACACTAATTGCAGGAGGGCGATCGGAGGCGAAGCTGATCGTCAAACGTGAACTAGAGGACAACGACGAAGGCAACGGGGACGCCGAGGACGCCCAGTCTAGGGCGGTTGTCGCCCAATGGCGTCCCATCCCGATGAAGCTCCAGGTCGAATGCGCCTTAAAGCGGGCTGCTATCGACGTGCTCAGGAACCGCTTCTCCGTTAGGACTGCGTCCAGGGTGTATGGGATTCCGTATCGAGCGCTGCACGTCTACGTCAGTCGTATCGAGCAAGGACTGGACAGTTACCCGGTGGTCCACGACTGAGGGACGCCAACAGTTGCATCAATTATTGGCATTGTAAAGTTCCAAGTCCATTAAAGTGCAGCTCTTTCTTCGTTAAATTAATTATTTATTCAAGTCACCGATTGTAGGCCTAGTTGCGTGTGATTTGAGCCCATCCTCCAAGTAGCCTAGACACAGCTGCCTTCACATTGCGGCGAATTTCAGTTAAATTCGCGGCGTGAAACCAGCTTGACAGTAGTGATGTGAACGACGATGTCCATTTTGATTTGATTTCTCTTTGACTCTAGGCGGAGTGCAGTTCGACTGGACGAGCAGGTGGCGCTGCGATCAGTGCGGCCGCCACTTCCGGTCCGGACCCAACTACAGCCGCCACAAGCGACACTCCAAGTGCTCGGAGAGCGCGGGCTTCGTGTGTCTAGTCTGCAAGCGAGCGTACGTTCGCCAAGACTCGCTCAAGCGCCACATGGCCACTTCCGGTTGCCAGAGACACGCTCCTGATTGAACCTACGTTCGCGGCTCTTATTTCTTTGAAGCACATTGAATAAATGCGTGTTGACACGGTGGCTAAACGGTCTTTTCAATGTCCACAAAGCGTTTGTCTCGCGCATCTGTTTAGCTTGTCCAATGACCTTTTGGAAAGGTAATTGCAAATTGCCCCTCGGGGCATTTAGTAGGCTAGCCTATGCCCAAGCGAGTCTCATTGAATGGAATCGATACTGTAAATCGGTGTTGGCATTTTCTCTTCTGGTCTTCGTGTCCACTGTGCAGATGGCGACGGACAGCGTCCAGAGATCCGCCTCGTCTCACGGCCGCCAATTGCTGGTCTGCAACGGCTTCGTTTACCGACGGCGCAGGACAACGCGAGGGCCTACTGGTACTGCCACCAGAACCTGTGTCCCGGACGGCTGATCACGTTGAACGACCAGTGGGCTTCCAGTCGAGGCACTACCATCCGACGCACGACGACGAGTCGCCTATTACGTAGATTAATCGGCCTCTTTGTCCCGCCAATTATATAATTCAAACATTTGCTAGCAATAAAACGTCCATCGTCCATGTCCACTCTGTAAAGACTGCGTGTGTTCGTGCCATCCACTAGAAATCAGGCTTATTAGTCGTCCGAGAGCGTTCACAGTCAAAGCTAAAACCATTCAATAGTTGAGCAAAGATGCGCCGAAGCTGATCTTAGCGTGACTGGTTTTATTTTAGTGGGCTCACAGTAAAAGCTAAGATATGCTCAGGCAAACACAGATAAAGAGGTGGCTATTTTGTGCCGCATGTTTTTGCTTCCGGTTCTAGTTTTATCAAGTACCTATGTAGATAAGTTGAGAAACTTAATTATTTCGAATCGAACCAGTAGGTCCAATACTTGAATGGATTTAGCTTTGACCGTGAACGCCGCTTGAGGACCAACGCGCGAGTTCGCCCAGCCTCAAGTGCCATGGTGGTGATTTTGTTCTCGTTTCTTGTCCACTTCCTTGCAGATGGCGCAGAGTCGTCGCTCTTGCCCACCTCGAGCAGCAGCAGCGGCAGCAACTCGCTAGATTACATCACGTCCATGCAAGGCAGTCGCTTGCTCGTCTATCGAGACTTCGTCTACTACGCGAAGCGTCAGCGCAAGCTCGACGGCGGCATGGACTGGTGCTGTCGGCATCGAGGCTGCTACTCGGCCGTGGCCGTCGACGGTCGAGGCTTCATGATCTCGGCGTCGGGCGTCCATCGACACGCCGACGACGCCGAGCTGATCGCTCGACGACGATGGGAAGTGTGGCGCTTCGGACGTCCCACGCCTCGGCGAAAGGTTCTGTCTCAACGAGCAGCAGTTGCGTCTGAGCCAGCCGTCCTTCGAGGACAGAGAGAGCCTTCACGAGAAACCTAGAAGGACCAGAAGTCTTCGAACGAGCCCGTTCTAGGCACATTAATTATTCTTCCTCAACACTTAGCGATGAATAAATTCATGTCTTGGTCATAAATGACGTCACTCGATTCTCGTTTTCTACTTGGACCCATTCTTGCTGCCAATTTCCCTTAAATCCTTGTCACGTGACCACTAAGCGAATTAACGGAAATTGGCAAGCAGAAATTGTGAACCTCAGCCTCCGACCAGAATGTCGCAACTAACCCCTAGATGAAAACCCTTGAATCGTTGAATCGGCTCGAGACTAAAGCGTGGTTTTTTGTCGCACGTTGGCAGGCAGAGACAGGCAGGACGACGGCTGCTGCTTCGAGGACCGGCAAAAGGACGACGCCGAAGTGAGCTACTTGCCGTCGCAGCGTGGACACCCTTTGCTCGTGCACAACGACTTTCTCTACTGGGCGTACAACCGCAGCAACAAGCGCGAGGCTCGCGTCGGCTGGAAGTGCCATCGCTACTACAGCTCGCTGAAGCGGTGCGACGCCGTCGTGTTCACGGACAACGGCCTCCTGGTGGAGGTCCGCGAAAGCCACAACCACCCCAAGGACACGGAGGAGATCGAGAAGCGGCGCGTCAAGTTCGGCACCATGAAGTGGAGCCAATGAGAAACGATCAGAAATTCAAAAGCCTTGATTGCAATTAAAGATTTAATCATGTAATCGTTGAGGAGATGTCCTTCATTGCGCTGTGCGTTTCCCTGCGGACGTCGGAAGATTGCTTTGCCCCTTTGGCTAATCGCATCCAACTCGGTCGACGGAGTTAGGACAGAGTTGAATGCGATTAGTAGCGTGGCGAGGACATGGACGATATCTTTTTACTCGCATTTTGCTCACTCCAAGCCCTCATTGTTTTCGCCTTAGGTGACGACGGCCTCGAGCTAGGCCTAGGAGTGCCGCACTCGCTCAGCTTCGTGATGTCGGCCAGGAAGCGGCCGATGATCATCTACGACGATTTCCTCTTCATGTACAACGGCAAGACGAAGACGACGCTGCACTGGAAGTGCCGAAACTACCCGACCTGGAGCTGCAAGGCGCGGCTCGTCAGCACCTTCCAGGGCGGCCTCGTGTCCGCCAGCGGCTGCCACGGACATCCGCGAGACACGGAGGAGATCCAGAAGCGTCAGCAGTTCAGAGACTTCAAATTTGAGCACTTGTTTTCGGAATAGACGCGCAAATTCAAAGCTGGCCTTTTCTGTCCACTGACAAATAATAATTCATTAAAAGCATTTGAGCAGAAGAACTCATTTGACGATCGATTAAACTATTTTTCAAGTGGTTGGTGTTCAGAAAGCCAAACGATGGTGGCGCTTCAGGGATGTGACTCGAGTGCAGTTTGGCCAAGGGGAAAATCAATTAAAAAGCGACCAAGTTGAGTGTCGTTGGCCAAAAACTAATCGGGGTCTTTGGGCGCATGTTTTTTTCAAAAAAAAAACCTTCGGACTCCAGAGCATGAACTAAATATGGCTTGGACTTGTTTGCAGGTGACGAGCTCGAGTACATCCCGTCGCAGCGTGGCCACGCCCTGATGGTCCACGCTGGCTTTCTCTACCGCATGAAGAGCCGCTACAAGCATCGCGTCTATTGGCGCTGCCATCGCTACCTGCACAACAGCAACGGCACTTGCAAGGGCTCCATCACGACGGACAGCAGCGACAACACGCTCGTCGTCAACGAGGACCACAACCACTTGCCCAACAACGACGAGATAAACAAGCGCAAGAGCTTCTGCTCCTCCAGCAGTGGCAGGTACCAGCCGTCCAGCAAAGAGAGTTTTCCGTGGTCGTCTTTGCTTCAATAAAGACTCTGACGTTGTCAAACTGATGTTGTTGTGCGTGTCGCGTGACTTTATTCGCGCCATTTGACGACCCAATCATCCATGTGCCCAGTAGCTAGTTGACCGTGTTAAGTAGCCGCCAGCCATTCAATTCTGTCCGCCATTTTCATTTGTGCTCCAGGTTCGCTCCTGCAGGACCTCACGTACATCCCGTCGCAAAAGGGCTGTCCCATGCTGGTCGTCGGCGGCGAGTACTTGTACTCAATGATGAGCCACTATAAAAACCGGGTCTACTGGAAGTGCCATCGGCGTCATCGCGCCGTCGACAGCTGCCGAGCCACGCTGGCCATCGACCACGGCAAATCGGCCATGACGCTCACGCAGCCGCACTGCCACGGTCCGGACACCGCCGAGATCGCCAGACGCAAAGCCAAATACAATCCGACGTTCAGTTCTTCCAGTTGCTCTTGACTTGCGTTGTATCTAGTGACAGTTGAGCGATTGCAGCAACAATTACAGGGTGTATTGTGGCATACTTGCCGCCATCATTTGTATACAGACATTAAAGAAGTGTAAAAGCGAATCAACAAGCTTTTCGTTGTTTTTGTTTCCTAAGAGGTTCCTTGATTGACCAAGTCATCTTAGCACTGAGGCGCCATAGACGATCGATGCTCGTATTAATGTTGGTCGTGTCTTTTGTGTTGTGTGTTGCAGGCCAGCCCGAGTACATCATGTCGCAGCGAAAGAATCTTCTCATGGCGCACAACGACTTCCTTTACCTGGTCGCCGGCAAATACGCGCCCATCGCCAAGACCTATTGGCGTTGTAGGCAATATTACACAGGTAATCACTCGCTGTCAAACGGATCACGCGATCCGTTCGCGTGCGAATTTCCGCAAATTTCCTGAACAATTTCGCTAGATTTCCTTGAAAATGTCGGTAAATTTCCTTACATATTTCCCTATAATTTGCGTAAAAATGAAATTGGCGCCGCTAGATTCAACCCCTCTGTTCTTGTAGGCAATAAATGCAAAGGGAGCATCGTGATCGACAATACCGACCGATGCCACCGGCTGAAGGTGCTGGAGCCGCACAACCACCTCCCGGACAGAGACCTGATTGATCAGAAAAGGCAGATGCTCGTCAACCGCTCGCTCATGTACTCGGCCAATTCGTACCAATGAGAGCGCTGTATCAATGCGTAATAACGTTTCAATAAAACGCAAGTGACCAATATGGCTGTTTTTGTTGCATTCATGTAAGTAGTGACGTACGCCGAGGCAGACTCGACTCAAATAAGGCACTTGAGGTCAACGTCTGACTCAATGGCTCTGATTTATCTCTGCTAAGACTACTGACTGCCCAGCTGTGAAGGCGTGTTCACACTTAAGCGCGTAGACTAGAATCAAGTGGGGTGAACCACAGACTTGAGTTGTCTTAAGAGTGGGCGATTGCATTATCCATGCCCTTACTTTGCTCGCATTGAAACACGTCAGCTTTTACGGGCCATCAAGTGTTCGCCTGCTAATGTCCGTCTGTCCCTTTTTTGCCAGATGAAGTCGGCGAACTGGAGTACCTGCCATCGCTGCGCCAACACCAACGTCCTCAGATGGTCCACGGTGGCTTTCTCTACTACATGGTCGGTCACTACAAATCCAAAGTCTATTGGCGCTGTCGCAAGTACCGCCATGTGACGGGCAAGTGTTCTGCATCTATCACGGTGGACAATGCGAACAACTCGATCCTAATGAACGAAATACATTGCCACGAGCCTGACACGGAAGCCATCTTGAGGGTGAAGCTCAAGCAGCCGAGATAGTGCGGGCAGCAGCAGCAGTATTCCACGAAATGACGTCATCAGTCGCATCATATCTCTAGTTTAGGAGGGACTCTAACCGTTACACGATGCGCAGCTCATCCTGTATTTTCGCCTCAGTAGGCCTCGTTAAGGAAACGAGTCCGAGCAATCCGATAACCATTTTGCGAATTTAATATTGACAATATGAGCCAATGACCCGCGTAACTCATTGAGTGTAATCCGGTGGGCAAATACTTGAATAAATCGAATTGATTGAAAAAGTGATTGAAGCCTCGCTAGAAGATTTAAGACGATACCCGACATTACAACTAGAAGCTTGACAAGCTATCGATCTGTCCACTAATCGCATCGGTGTTCGTTTCTGTCTTTCAGAAGGGCCCGAGCACACCAGCCCGCATCGCAGACACCGCATGATGGTCCACAAGGTACGAGCACGCTTCCGAAGAGTCTTTCGACCTCCTCAAGACAAAGCATTAATTATGTGTCCGCGTCTTGATCCTCTTAAGGGCTTCCTCTACTACTTCGCCAGCAACTACAAGTCGCGCTTCTATTGGCGCTGTGCCAGATATCGACACAAGTCAAGATGCAAAGCCACCTTCGTCATCGACCAAGTGACCAACTCGCTGACCTTCATAGACGACCAGCACAACCACGAGCCGCAGCACGACGCGATCCGACGGCGGCTGCTGAAGCCGCTCGAGATGACCTACCTGTTGGACAGCGAGTCCCACCTTCTGCAGGAGGAGTTTCATAGGCGCACTCCGCGGACGATGACGGAGAGCCAACTGGTTCGACGCCCGCCTCCCTCGATGGCGCCCGAACACCCACCGATGGCGCCCTCAGCTCCTCACGAACAAGACCTGCACTTGGTCCAACCTTGCATATCTCATGTTTCTCCTAGTTAAATATGGTTAGCTAGATCCGGTGCGAAGAAAGGGAACTTGGAACTTCAAACTAGAATTAGAAAGATTTCGTTGCAGACTCACTCGATTAAAGGGCGGGGGCCCAGGAGGACATTCTCTCGAAACAAATATCTCCGGCAATTACTTCAAATCGCGCTCTCCAATTACATATGGCCACCACTTGATGTAACGATGTCGTCCGAATGAATAAAGGAGTAAAACTGAAGACGTCTCGTTCATTTGTGGCTCTCGAGCCGACAGAGTTAGGACTGACTAGGGTAGTTGATGGTTGCTAAGTGACGAATCGCCAGTTAACCGTTCTGTGTTTGTGTGCGCGTGTGTTTGCCAGGTGACATCGAGTTCATCCCATCGGTGCAGCAGAAGCGGACCATGATGATCCACAACAACTTCTTGTACGCCATGGCGAGCAGCTACAAGACCCGGGTCTACTGGCGTTGCAGAAAATATAGGCATACTGATAGATGCAAAGCATCCATAGTCGTCGACCATAGCGACCAGTCGCTCACCGTTCTGGAGCAACACAACCATGACGACGACACGGAGGCCATCCAGAGGAGGAAGCAGAAGCAATGGATCTAGGTTCTATGTATTTCGACCTCTTGCAATTGGGCGCATCTCTCCCTCATTTACTTTCCAAAATTCCAATTGCACGTCATCAAACAGCATGACACGAATTGGTTGCGCTCAGATGCGCATCTTAGCTGGCTGCTTTTATTTATCGCATTCACAGCTAGGATGAAACTGAAATTGCTATTTCAATGAAAGCTAAGATATGCATAGGGCCATAAGCAAAGATGGTCTTCTAGTTTTAGCTCATGTACTCGTGTGAACGAGCTCATAAGACTCAACTTGTTTCCTATAGTTGTAGTCACCCTACTTGGCTCAGGAGGAATATATTCGTTTAATTGTCCTTTTCGGCTTTTTACCTTTAGATTTCCTTCATTTGAAAGCTGGAAACTGATTGGAAATATGTTTGTGTTCGTTTCAGATGAGCCAGAGTACATCCCGTCGCGGCGGAAGAACAGCGTCATGGTCCACCGCGACTATCTCTACAACGAGATCAGACGGTACAACACCAAAGTGTACTGGCGGTGTCGACAATACTACTTGAAAAATCATTGCAAAGGCAGCGTCGTCCTCGACAATCAACAGCACACCCTCACAATTCTGGAAAGCCACAACCATGGCCCTGATCTAGAAGCAATCTGGAATAGAAGGGTCAAGCTCCAAGAGCGCAAGTAGCCCGTGTCTAAGCCTGCCGGTGGCAATCCGTTTATCTCGATAGTTTCTTGAATCCAATCGAAACAATATCTGTACCGACCATTTATGAATAAATAAAAAAGTGAGTGAGCCATGTCAACGTGTGTTTCCAGGGGCCTTCGAAGGGCAACAGGGGACTTTGGGACAAGATAGGCTAGTGAGAGCCGGCTAACGAATCGGTACTCACGGTTGATCGTTTTGTTTGCGTGCTGCAGGTGATCCGAGGGCCAAGCGACCGATGATGGCCTACGAGAACTTTCTCTACGGAATGGCGAGCGTCTACAAGAGCCGAGTCTACTGGAGGTGCCGCCAGTACAGGCACAGGAACAAGTGCCGTTCAACCATCATCATCGATCACAGCGACCAATCGCTCACGATAGAGCACAACCACAACCACGACCGAGAGAGTGACGAAGCCCTCAGCAGAAACACCAACGTCCTCGAGCTGGACGAGTATCGATCCGTCGCCGTCAAATGAGAGGCTAGCACGGACCAGTGGCAACAAATAAGAGGTCAAACATTTCGTTAAGCCAGAAACGGCCCTTAATTAAATGTCAACCATTCCTTCTCGCCTCCTCAGGAGGACCAAATCTAATGGAGTCGTCAAAGTCCAGTGCCAGAAATCGTTTCATTCGATGCTTCAACGCCAACGATTGCCAACAATACAGTCTTCAACGCCACAACCAAAATCAAACAAGATGGACACAAACTCACTTGAAGTCAGCCATTTCTAGGGCATTTCTAATGTAGCGAGGGACAAAATGTAAACCAAATAAATAAAAAGGCAAAGTTGCCAAAAAACAAAATGAGTCGGCTTGAGGACCGTTGCTTAATGAGACCAACGAATGACCTACACCCTTTGCAAGTTCCCCTTCGCTGCCCGTCAGTAAGCACACTAAGCTGGTGTCCACTTAGTGAATTTCCGTTGAAATCGCATACGAACTCACAGAGGAAGCGCGACCTTAACGGAAATTCGTGGCAAAATTTCAATTGGTCCACGTGACAGCAGCTTAGTCGTAGGATGGACATAGGTGGGACGAAGTCTTTAATCGCTCGTTGTTTGCTTGTCTGCTTTCAGAAGAAGGCTACCGGCACGTCTACTTCATACAAACCCAGCAGGGAAACCGTTTGCTCGTCGGCGAAGATTTCCTCTTCCAGAAGGTGCGCCAGTACAAGACCCGCATTTATTGGCATTGCTGCCATCGACGAAGCACCAAGTGCAGCGCCTCAGTCGTCGAAGATTCGGCCACGGGCGAAATCTGCTTCCGCAAGGAGCTGCACAACCACGCCAACGACGTCGACGAGATCCAGAAGCGGATCGCTCGTCTCGACCAGCGTCTCGAGGATCGTCTCCACGATCGCCTCAGCTCGCGCATTGACGATCGTCCCGACGAGCCTAATGACGAACCTCTCGACGAGGTTACTGACGAACCTCTTGACGAACTTGCTGAAGAGCCGGCTGAAAAATCTCTGGACGAGCGTCCCGACCAGCTTCCATAAGAACGGCCGCCTAATCGTTGAACATTGTTGCCACGAACGGAACTTTGCCAAGTGAATTAACAAACATCATGGTTAGGTCGTGGGGAAGGCAACTAAGGAACAAATTATTGGACTTGTAACAAACCACCAACTAGGGCTAGCTAACTCGAAGGGAACAAAAATTGTCCAAACTGCTGGAATGAAATAAATACATTTTGACCTAATAGGAGTCTGTGTGGCTTGTACGAGTTGTCGTCATCGAACTGACGCGCGATTTCCTGTCCAACGGCGCGATTATTTGCGTCCAATTGGAGAATTGTCTAATTGTTGCCCAATTCTTTGTCCGTACTTTCAGACAGCGTCCTGCTCTTCACCTATCTGAGATCGAAGAAAGGCGGTCCGCTATTGGTTCATCAAGATCAGATCTACCAGAAGCGAAACGTAACGAAGACCTCCGTGTACTGGCGCTGCTACCGCACCTACAAGCCCAATTGCAGCTGCCCAGGTTCACTCGTCATGCGAATCTGCGACCAGAACCTCAAGTTTGTCGTGCCGCACAACCACGATCCTGTCACACACGAGGTGGAAAGGTGGACGGCCAACCATGGATCCGAGACGATGCACATCTCCCAAGTCCTTTGGCAGAAATGTTGACTTGATTCTCGACGCGCATTTTGTGTCGTGCAGTTCGACGCAACCTTTTGCTTTGAGCACCAGTCTTGACTAAACGTTGCGATCAAAATCGCGCGATGCGAATCTGTCGTTCAATTCCAATTTCTGTAGTTTAATTGCTCTTAATAAATTGGCATAAATAAATCTTTGGATTCGTGTTCGCAGTTCATGGCCTCCCAACGTCCTTCCGCAAGTTCCTCATCTCATCGCGCTAGTCTTAATTTTATTTTTGTTTATAAACTACTCGTAGAATACGCACTTTGCTGGAGCTTTATGTCCATGTAGGCCTAATTCGTGTGTGCTTTTCTCTCTTTCTGCCCCGATTTCTACTTGCAGACATGGACGTGGTCCTGCACACGTACCTTCGGACGTCCAAGGGCGGGTACATGCTGGTCTTCCAAGATCAAATGTACCACAAGCGACGCCAGTCGAAAACGTGCGTCTATTGGCGCTGCTTCCTCGACAACAAGGACAACTGCAAGGCGTCGCTGGTCATGAAGATCAAGGACCAAGGACTGAAGCTGATCGAGGGCCACAACCACGGCCCTCCGGTCGACCAGATCCAGAGGCGGATGGCGTCGCAGGAGGGCGGCGAGACGCTGCACATCTCGGAAGTGCTTAATCAGGGCTAGAAGTTGCTTCCATTTTCTTTGCTTTCTCGAATAGACAATTAATTGTCACGTCAGACTGGCGATAGTTGAGTTTTCACTTTGTCTCGGGCTCCGTTCTGCCCGGCAAGAGCAGACGACCTATTATTCTGCATTAAAATGAAAATGATGAATTTATAAATGCTTCGTGGATGGAAGAAATGTGATGAAGCAAATTTCGTCATTTTCGTTCATCAATAATCAGTTGACTGTAAAGCTCAATGTGCGGAATAATTCGCCGACTATTCCAGCCGGGTAAAACGGAAGCCTCCTCTTCCGTCCAGAACCCGATCGAAGATTATTCAATCTAATTAGTTGCCTTTTTTGGATGTCTGCAGATCCTGCGGTGCAGCACACGTACGTCAAGTCGATCAAGGGCGGGCTTTTGCTGGTCCACGAAGACCATTTGTACCACCTGAGGAAAATCTCCGAGCTGATCGTCTACTGGCGCTGCTACATGGCGCACAGCACCGGCTGCAAGGCGTCGCTGAGCATACGGATCAACGACAGCCGCATGGCGGCCATCGGCGAAGAGCACAACCACGGGCCGCCGACCAACCAGATACGAAAACGAGTGATGGCGAAGGGGACCGAGACGATGCACATCTCGGAGGTCCTTCGCAAATACGGACGCTCCGATTGAGGCCATGCAAACTGTACTTTCCTTGTCCAACTAGTTGAATAAAGCAAGACTGTTTCGCCTCGCCATGCTTGTCCTTGTCCACTTTCTTGAAGCCTTTCGATAACGCAGAAATTCTTCAAACTAGTTAGCTACAAGTGCTCTTGAAGTTCGATTCGAAGGCTGTCCACTTGATTCGCTCTTTGTCTTGTCTGCTTGCAGGCGTCATCGTGCTGCACACGTACCTGCCCTCGAAGAAGGGCGGCCATCTGCTCATCCACGACGACCACCTGTATCAGAAGGGGACGCAGACGAAAACACGCATCTATTGGCGCTGTTGCCTCAACAACAAGGCCAAGTGCAAGGCGTCGCTCGTCATGCGCCTGGAGGACCAGTCGCTCGAGCTGTTGGAGGGCCACAATCACGAGCCACTGACCGAGGAGATCCGGATGCGGATGAAAACGCATGGCGCCGAGACGAAGCACATCTCTGAGCTCGTCAGCCGGCCGACGACGGTGCTCCAAGACGTCGCCTTCCCGGTCGTCATGCATCTCTAGCTCACTTGCAGTCGCATCCTACGTTGGCTCGTCTCAATTGGACCGTGTATCTCGTCGCTTTTTAATTTGAAATTTCCTTTTGACGTGATATTTGGCTCTCGTAGAAGCCTCGTCCGGACAATAGGAATGAACCAACTCGTTGCGCACATTGTGCAGACATCAAGGCACAACGAACTCGTTCAAGGTTGCCAGACAAACACAATGTCCACAATAGCCATAGTCCAACTTATGTAACCTAGAACCTACTAGTCATACTGTCGAAAATCCTGTAAACGACCAGATTTAGATCCTTTATGTCCTGTGCAATCCGGAGTGACTGAACCGCTACCTGAACAATGATTGAATAAATTCACGCGAATCCCACTTAGCACACAAAGTCCTCCAATTTTCATTGTCCGCCTTTGTTTCTCGCGTCGATTTTAGCGCCGACCTGCGGATTCGACGTCGTCGAAAAGCCGCCCAGGAAGACCAGACCATTGCCGCTCGTCGTCCGGACGTATTTTGCCCAAGTGATCTACGACGATGGTGACAAGATCGTGGCCGCCTGCAGCCTGTGCCGTCCGAAGGAGAAGACAATCAGCGGACACTACCATATCTCGTCCAACTTCTTCAAGCACATCAAGGTCCCTTGAGACATTGGACTCGTTAGTAACAGGAAATGCGAGATCGTCAACTTAATTTGCGCTTGCTTTTAATCTCGTCCACGCAGAGAGCTCATGGACAGCAATTCATCGACGAACTGGAGCGGATTAAGCGGCCGGCCATCTACCAATTCAAATAATAGTTTTTGCACAGTTTCGAGTATTTTTCGCTCGCGTCAGTCAGTCCGGAATGGACTGCAAGGTCATTGGACGTAATTGCATTTCAAAAAGAAACTCCAAAGTCGAGTCAAGTTGCAGACAAGATCCCTGGTGCACGTCACAAAACGTTGAATGTTGAATGAACAAATCAATCCAGCAGGATGCCGCGTTCACAGTAGAAGCTAAAACAATAATTTGTTGAGCTAAGATGCGCCAGCGCGTAGCTTAGCTTGGCTGCATGGTTTTATCTGCCCCGTTAACAGTAAGGTATTTGAATGAGAGCTAAGATACGCCCAAGGGAGGTTCTAGTTTTAGCTTTAATTGTCATGGCGCACGCGATAATTAGCTCTCACAAGGTCGAAACCAAGAACGGTAAATAAAAAGTTGAGTTCATTGATCGATGGAGCGTCACAATTAATTAACACATGCATTTATCGTCAATGATAAACGAAACAATAGAACTCTACACCTTGGTGGCATCGATTTTAATCCTATGGATCGAGTCTCAAGTTTACTTAGGACGGCAAACAAATTATTGGCCTACGCCTAACTATAACTAGGGCTCACATTTAAATTTCTTTTAATTACTAATCAGTCAGCTGAGTTGATCTCTAGAATGGCCTGGATTAAGTCTAGATGGGCTACGGGCCCAAACATGGCATATGCAACGATATAATAATTAGTACGGTCGTAGAGGGCGTTTACTGTGTGGGAAACGCTTCAAATAAAGAGCTAACATGATTACATGTAGATGATTGTGCCAATCTAGCTGGGACTAATAGCAGTATGTATATTGTATAAGCGGTTCATATGTGCTACTAGCCTAGTTGCAATTAGGCCAATCCGGATCAACTTTCAGCTAGTTAAATGCTAGCGGTGAAAAAGCCCGCGGGCCATCATTGGCAGCCCAGGATTGCATCGTACGACCGCAGGCTAGGCCTATTCGCGAGTTTTGTTTTAGGGATTTGCGACAGTCAGACTCCTTTCGAAAGCCGACCCACTCTCGTGACGCGTCATCAGTCATTGAGCTGAATCAGCTGATTGTGAGGATCAGCTGAGCTGATGGAAACTTCCCATCCACGGCCTTACCGTGTTCCCATCCGCGCTTTGAGGGAACAACGGCGCTCTAGTTCTAAGCCCTCTTACTAGCGGCCTTTTAATGGCTGTACGACCATGGCATGACCCTCGTCCAAGAACGTCGCCCCCCTTGGGCGACTCAACGACTGTGGACACGGGGGTTGAACATGATAATTTAGAAATAAAGATGTTTAATACTGATTTAATGATTAAATTTAACGATTGCGAGAATTTCAGTTTTCTTCCAATCAGTCAGCGATAGGCCTAGCCTGCTTTCGATAAAGGCAGTGTCGGCCGCCATTTAAATCGGGCGCAATCCATGATTAAAATGTTTAATCGGCCAAAGAATTTTACGAAAATATCAGGCTGACAATTATTGAGCCTCGAATTTCACGCACAAGAAGCTTACTCTTTAAATACCTTGCTAGCTGCTACTCAACAACGATGTTGTTCGCCAGCGGCACCTCGTGCGATGAACAACGGCGCCATGTTCGACGCACCGTCGAGCGTCGTTTTCTCGGACGGCGACGATCCGCTTTCACCGCGAAAATGACACGCGTACTTCCCACTCGAAGGGAGAACAATTTGTCGATTGTGGCGAACATTTTACGGGTGAAAAAATAAAAAAAAACAAGTGAAGAGCGGAGCGCTAACGCGATGCGACCGACCGACGGTCGGTCCGGAGAAAAAAGGAAGTTAGGGCGGCAAAGGCGGAAGTGACGTTCTCATTCAGTCCATCTAGGAGGCTATGTTCAGTCACACGCGGGTATGTTTAAATTTAACGATCCAGCGGGCCCAGCGGCAACCGTTACTCACCAAGTTATTGTAATTCATGATTTATTTCTTCTCTAATTTAAAAGAATTTGGAACCTTAGACGGTCCAAAGTTGCGTAAAATCGGAAAAAAATAAAGTGAAAAGGTAATAAAACGAAAACCGTCAAAATGCTCAATATTGCTTACAAAAGTACTCGCTCGCTCATCAGCTAATATCAAATAATTCGACCTGTAAGTCAATATAAATTGATGAGGACAGTTTTGAAACCCTGTCAAAATTGTTAAAATCAACAAAATATAATTTGATATATTAGAATTTTATAAGTCAACAAAAAATTCACATAAGACTGAATTAAAAACAGGAGGGAGTAATATTGGTAATAAGAGGGGGTATTTAAAAATAAGGGGCTCAGGGACCTCTCGATCGTTCGATATCCAACCATCGTTATCTGCTCTGTGCGCCGTAAGTTGACATGCGTTGCGTTGCGTTAAGCGACGCAATCAATGGAAAAGGTTAATTGGAAGCGAGCGCAATGCAGGAGCAATCTGCGTGGCTATGTAATTGCTCATGTAAACACGAGCTGAATTCAAAGGATCCAAATATTTGCATAAGTAAAAATTCAGCAAGAGTGCTGGTGGCGCAAACAGACACGTAATCATCACTTATCATCATAAAGAACGATTAGTTAATCATTAATATTACCAGCATTCAAACGAACGTTTGTGAAAAGTAAGTACCTGTATGCCTACATGAGTTAATTTTAGAAAAATTACGAGTAGAAAAGTCTCAAGTTAATTATGAAAATTGGGAACTCTCGACTTTAATGTTGAATATTAAGAGCTTTATTTAATTAATTACTTTTTATCATCGTATATGTTAAGAGAATTATAACCTTGTTTAGATTTGCTTTGAAAATGCTTACAGCTTAGAACCTGGCTAGCTGTTGAAATTCCGGACCTCATATCGAAGGGTGTCATCAGCCACGAATGGAAAGTGGACAGGAGTTCGGCCATTGGTTCCTCCCGATGAACAGATCTTCGCGGGACCAAAAGAAAAGAACTCAACGAGCTGTAAAAATATGAAATATATAAAATTCAAATAATTTAAAAGGCTGTCATTTGTGTGCAGCAAAACACTTTTTAATCCCACGATATATTTATATATGCGATTGTTTTTCTTTGCCAACAAAACCGTCAAGGAAACAAATGTTTGGAGACCTTAGCAATAAAAATGTTAAAAATGCTTTACGATAATTCTCAACGTGGATGAAATTAATTAATTATTCAACATGGAAAATCAGTTCATCTGGGAAGGATCATGGAGTTATATTGTGACAGTGCAATTACACGATTTCTAATCTCATTTAAGTGTTATTTAAGTAGGACTATAACAGCAGATGGCGAACCAGCAGCCAGAATTTAAAATAAAACAATTTTTAACTGAAGGAAATTTAAATCCTGTAAACTTAAGTCTAGCCTACAATGAGAATGCAAAATAATTGGTCGTCTACCTTTGGGCTTAACGGAACGCTGATGTCTAGCGTCGAATTGTAACGTCCGCTACGGTGCATCGTATGGTTTTATTTGACACTCACGTTGAAACACTCGTATGAAGGTATGTTGCGCCGCGTTTGTGCGATCGAACTTTGCGCCGTCGATTTGCAGACTTTGGAGTGAGGTAAACCTTGCCAGGTGTTCCACGAGCCCATCCTTGGTGATGAGCGTACCTTCCAAGCTGGGCTACATACATGTACGAGAATCAAATTGAAATTATGAGGGCGAGTCGCTCCATAGACTTTGCATTGGGTTTCGTGGCACTTTTGGTTGGACAAGTAAACCAGAAGTGCTTCTCAAGTAGCAAAAGGGCCATGCAATCTATTGGGCAAGCTTATACTGCCCAAAGATCACATGAAAAGTCACAAAGACTTGCACGCGATTTTTGGAAACTTCCAGGCAATAAAGTGACT
>JAQIYI010000027.1:0-42373 GCA_034700265.1 Polyzonium germanicum
AGCTTGTGTTTATACAGATTGTGTTTTATTTAATTTATTTATTAATTTAGTTTTAATTCTTCCAAGAATTAAAACTAAATTAACAATTGAATTACCTAATTTAAACATCTGTATTTAATTAAACTATAAATTAAATTGCAAATAATTTGTTTCTTCGAGACAAACAGAAACAAATCATTTGCAATATTTTCTAGAAATTAAATCCTGTAAGCTTCACTTCAAAGCTGGCACCCGCTGCCATACGTGCATGACTCACTGAGTCGCATGAAGAATAAAATCTACAATTGTACCTTGGGATATACGTCGCTTGTTTTGCTTTCTATTTTAAATTAGAATTGAAAACTTGAAGGTGAATTGAGACTGTAACTCGAGACATTGGAAAGACATGCAGTCTGGAGTTAACTTCCTCAAGGAATGTTTCCAAGGAATCCCTCTTAATTTTTGTCCATCTTGTTCAGATCGAAAAAAAGGGAATTTCGACATAGATCTGTCACTTCTATTCGTCGAAGACGTCGCCCACGAGGCGCCAACTCTTCTGGTCGGCAGGTTCGGGCCAGAATGGCCGAGTTGACTCGAGGACGGCAAACAATACGAGCCGGTGGCCAGGTTAGCAGTCTTGAAATGCGCGTCTCATTAGGTACGCGATGACATCCTGGTCTAAGTTGATTTCATTCTCGGTGCAGAGTGCCACTTCTAGAAGACGAAACTGGAGAGCCTGGTGCGACCAAGATGACCAAGCTCCGTCCTGACAACGACAAGGGTTTGGAAAACGTAAGTCTCGAATGGGTTCACTGTTGCTTCAAAATATCCCCAGATAAACACACGTCCAATGTGTCCGTGCAGCCAACCGTTGACGTCAGCAGTTCGTATGGCGGAAGCAACTCTGACCTGAGCTCTCTGTCCGACGACGACGGCGACGACTCAGAAGAGGACGATGAGGAGTCTGAGGACGACGACTATCCGTTGCCTGATCCGGAGTGGGCCAACTCGCCGGCCGAGCCGGCCGTGTTCAGCGGGCTGGAGGACTACAAGCAGTTCGTCGACCTGGTCGAGCCGCTCGTCAAGCGGCAGCTGGTGGACCATCCGTACAACACCATCGGTGGCTTTCTAAAGTGAGTAGACAACTGCAGCCATCGTTGAGAGCTGCGATCGATGACTTGAAACCTTGACGTATTAAACTTGGCACAATTATTGTCAAAAGGTTCCACAGAGTGTACCGTCAACAGTCCGGATGGACGCTGGCCGAGTTCTTTCGTCGCTACGACCCGCCAATCGACGCTCGCCACCACACTTGCGTCGGCCTCGGCTTGGACCTGGTAGAGCGCGTCCGCCAGTCGTACGCGTGCCGGCAAGAGTTCGCCGACGTCGGCGACCGGCTCTTCCTGGCCTCGTGTCAGGAGGAGTGCGAGGACGCCGAGGTGGACGACATCACCGCTTGCTCACCGCCCGACCAGGACTACGCCTTCAAGGAGCACGTGGTCGTCGCTCTCCGCATCACCGTGGGCGGCCGGCCGGGCGTCGTCGTATTAGACACCGGCTATCACGTATCGAGAGTCGTCACCGTGATGGTGGACCAGGAGTACCCGCACACCGGATGGTTCGTGCACTCGAGGACGCCCAAGATGACCAAGCACTACAACTACCAGATGTTCGGCGACCACGACTACGTCCAGTGGCAGGTGATTGCAGACTCGGCTTGAACATGCGGTTTAGTATGAACTGAACCTGACTAGTGAAGTTTCCCCTTTGCGTATAGGTACGCCACGAGACACCTAGCGGCGTGAGCAAGCTGCTGCCGTCCAACCTGATCTACGTGCGGCGCGCCTTCCTCGGCGCGGTTGACGTAGCCGAACGTCTCAGCCTCGTCTACACCTTCAAGGCCCTTGTGACGCGCAACGAGCAGGGCGAGGTCAAGTCCGGGCTCTACTGCTGCGTGAAGCGCGACGCCGCGGTCACACTCTTCTACGAGCCGCCGGACGGCGGAGTCCGCGAGGAATGCAAGATCCCGCTGACCTACTTTCGAGCCGCCGCCGCCTCCAGCAGCGCTGCGCCCGCCGTCAACGTCAACTTCGAACGCATCATCGACGGCTGCCAGGCCAGCTTCCAGCAGCAGGCCACGACTTGCGCTCTGCGACCGATGCTCGTTGAACTGGCCGACATCTTGGGAGACGACAATTTCATCCAGGATATCTTCCAGCTTAACCAGCTTTTGGATGATTAGGCCTAATTACCTAGTTCCACACTTCCCCTCCCCCGTCCATTAATTGCACAAACCTAAGTAGCGCTAGTAGTTAAGAACTTTAATTTAAGTTTCTTTTTCTGTTGTATTTTGGTTGAATAAACTTTCCTGCAATAGACCCACCAATTAGTCGCCGAGTTGATCATCAATAATAGTTAGTGACTAATCGACAGTAGATAACCATGAATCAATAATAGTTAATTAGTCTCAACTAATCTTGCAGCCCCTGCCTTCAGTTTGCTAGTTAGGTTGTCATCGCGCTTGGATTTAGGCACTGCCAATTAATGCGCCACTCGTTAACTACTAATCGTTAACTAATCAACTAGGGTACTGTCGGTACATGACGTCACGCAGGCATATCTGTTTGGCTGCATGGCGTCCCAACTTGCTAATGGCGTCGCATTAGATTTGAAGCCTTATAATTGAGGTTCCTCATGCGCGATTAGACCCAGAATCTTGCATGATGTACCCATTGTACCGGTACTGAAAAGCTGCATTACTCTACACTAGGGCAGCACTAGTCCACATAAGCACGGGCTAACTAGCAGATAACTAGGGTAGGTTTACTAGGCTCACGTTGACTAAGCTACATGAAGAGGGCTTACTCACATGAGAAGCCGAGAAGCAACGCTGAAGCTGAACCCGCACTGCTACCGGCTAACAGGTCGACACACTGTAGGGCTATCTTAATTACGGTATAGTTAATTACTTTCGCACTCATAATAAATATCACTTATAATCACTGAAGACTGCAAGAGAATCGCGCTGGTGCGGTCGAGGAACAAAGCATCAAAAATGGCGGACCGCGAAGACACGATGCGTCATGTGGCGCAATTTCAAAATGGCGGCGATGTCTATGGATAGCCGTGACCTTGGCTACACTCAAGGTCATATTAGCGTCTGCGCGATCAGCGACGCAGTTTCAGCTTTGCTTAAAAGCTTCTTAAAACAATCTAAATGGACAAATTTAGCTGCAAATACGCAAGCGAACTCAACATCACATGCTCAGCGGTGAAGTGGTCACATAAGAGTTCGCATGCGAATTTCAGAACGGAAATTTGCAGCAGAAAAATTATCCATGTGAAACCTGCTTACGCCCCAACCCATACTGAGCAATTAAACCCAAATTAATTAGAATTAGATGTTTATTGATTGTTAATTATTAACAAACATTTGTTCGGAACTCAGAACGGAACAGTTTTCCCGTTTCATCACCATTTTATAATACTGAAGCGCATGTAACTGTACCGTGCGACTGTTAGCTAGGGCACCTTACTAGGTTAACTGGGAGATGCTCGTTTCCACTAGAAAAACTAAATGCAGTTAGTCACAACTAGTTAACTTTTCTAGTGGAACGAACTCAAGGGGCCTGAATTAATTGTACATTTGTTCCCGAACCCAGATCGTTAAAGAATTTACAACCACCCTGTAAAGATAGTGAAACTAGACTCACGACTCCATTCCGAATTCGCTGTTCAGTCGCTGAAGATTGCGTTCGTCGATGGCCTCGTAGAGGTCGTGCCGGTCGAGGAAGGAGATGACGAGGCGAAGGGTCGACCAAATGCTCTCGGACATGGCTGCACTCGAAGACGTAGACGTCGGAAGACCGCGACCTGCGGCTTGCATGCTCAGCGCTGTCAGACAGTGCTCAGCCGCTTCCCTTCGAAACAGAGAAACCAATTAAAATCGGCCCACAAGACTTGACAAAAAGTAAATTTAAAAAATGGATGACAAACTGAATAAAGAATAAAATAAAATGAATTACTTGTAAGCTTTGAGGTTAATGCAGCTGATTCCCAGGTTGTAACGCGATCGAATAAAGCCAGGTGACAACTCCAAGGCCTTGTGGTAGGCTTGAACGGCCTCCTCAGGACGCTTGCCATTGGCCAAAGTGGCGCCCAGCTTGTTCCACAGTTGACAATCCTGCGCAAACGACGGCGCGCATTTAGATTTCAATTTCCAATCAAGGTCATTTTGAAATGATTAAATGGAAATTATTAAATTCACGTTTGGTCGTGCTTGTAGAGCTGCGGTGAAACAATCGACGGCCTTGTCGTACTCGCCGGACAGGTTGAAGAGCACGCCCAAACCACATTGGACGTCGGGGTCGACGCGGGACGGTGACAGTCGCGCGGCAGCCATGAAGTGCTGGCACACTTCAGCGTGGAGCTTACTGGTTACATTCAATAGAGTAAATAAACCTATTACATCCGAATATAACTACTTTTTATCGCATTAAAATTAGCAGAAATCATTGAGTTTAGGCCCACTTGTCCATGACGGAGGCGACGCTCGGATTCGGCGACGACTGAAGCACATCCGGCACTAAGTGCGAGTATTTCGGGTTCTTGTTGAGCCACTGATGGAGACAGTTGCAAGCTTGGACCTGCAAAGACTCGTTCGTGTAGCTCACGCTCAACGCCATCAGCGCAGTGGGGTTCGAAGGGTCCAGCTCGAGACATCTGAAGATGAATTACGTTTGATAATCGATAAACTTTCTTTTCGCGCCAATTATGAGTAATGAGTCGCAACGGTTACTTTCTGAGTGCGGAAATGGCCATTGGGTCGTTCTCGTTTTCCGCCTGCGACGTTCCAAGATGCTCCCAAGCTTCAACGCTCTGCGGATTCTTCTGGACAGCGGCTTCAAAGAGCAACACGGCGCTGGGTAGATCGCCATCTCGAAGGCGATTGAGGCCCTCCTGGTAAGGATCTGGATGGTCGATCAAAGGGTTCTCTTTGTTCATCTCGTATTCCTGAAAGTGGGTTACAAATAAAACGTGAGGTTGATTTACATTTAATTTTTTTTTTATAAATATAAATATTTTGATGGCGAAATGGAACAAACCTTGAAGGGATCTGTGACCGCGTCGTAATCTGATAGCCAAGGGTGTTCTCCGGTAACATCATCCCTAGATCCAAGAGAAATCATTTAAATACCGGAACATTAAATTATAATTAATATTATTCAAGAATGTCAGGATTAACTTGATAAACTTAGGCTATATCTGCCATGGCTAATCTGCCATTAATATATTAATTTAATATTAAACACAGGACGTGTCATTTACTTTGACATTTGTTGCCACTCCTTTTGCAAGCGATCCCAAAAGTCGCCCACTCCATCCGGAAGCTGTTCCGCACTGTCTGCATTCAAGTTGGCAGCACCTTCATTCTGCGACAATTAATTATAATTTATTTCCATATCTCTTTTTTTACCAGTGCATAAAGTAAAGCACACGCGGGCAAACCTGCTGGTTGGCAGCTCGAAACTCATGAGCCCACGTTTCGGACTGGTCGTAGCCATTTATCGGATCAATTTCTTCGTTGCCATGCTCAGT
The DNA here is from genome assembly GCA_034700265.1 of Polyzonium germanicum. NCBI lineage: Eukaryota > Metazoa > Arthropoda > Diplopoda > Polyzoniida > Polyzoniidae > Polyzonium > Polyzonium germanicum. Next base: position 5,578 of record JAQIYI010000027.1, read on the forward strand.
CACGAGACCGTCACCCATTCGTTTAACAAACTTCATGAACTGCAAGTACAAAACAAATAAATAATAATGAAGAAATGATAAATACATTATTCGGAGTATATAATCATAAAAAAGCTTACCTCAGTTTCTGTGATTTTTGGATCGCGCACTTTGGAGACCAACTGGCTGGCCGCATTTTTTAAATCGTCTGTTGGGCTGAGACGGTCGCTTGCTGTTCTAGTCAAACGACATAGACAAACAAACAGTCATTAAATTAGTTAAGAGGCACGCACTTGGCATTGCTTACAAAGGGTCAGCGACTTTTCCATCCAGGTAGTCCTCGGCCCACTTCATTTCGTCCATGACAGACAGGTCAGACAACGCTGGGTCAGGCGACAGATTGAAAAACTCAGAATTCCAGTCAGTGAAGTCCTCTTGCAGCAGCGTGTCCGTCGAGAGCGACGATTCGGCGGCCAAGTATTCCTCGGCCCAGTTGTGAGTCATGGCTAGATTCCTGATTTCAGGAGCTGCGAAGTAAGAGCGGTTAAAGGAAAGCAACAATTAATTCGCAATGAGGGATTGAGACGGAGAGCTCAAGACACCTTGCACAGGCGGTTGATGCATCTTCTCGATTTCCTGCATTTCCTGAAACAGGCTATCCATGCGAAACGTCTGCGGAGCGGCGTTTTGTCTCGCTGCCGATGATGTTGCATGTTTGGAGAGAAACTCGTCGACCAACTGCACACATGTAAATAAAAAACAATTTAGTTGACAAATTATAGTTTCTAAAACAACAGTGACCAATAAAAATAACGTGCCTCCTTTGGATGTGCATCTGCGAATGGTTTTGCATCCTAAAGTACATGAAAATAAATAAAGTTAATCCAAGGCTGCAGGAAGTCGTACACTTTATAATGAGTGAGTTTTAATTACGGTAGCTTACTTGCAATGGGTACGGCTGAGTCCGATCACGCAATAGTCGTTCCTAAGAAAACAATATTAAGGCTAGGCGTTCCTTACTTGAAGCGAATAAATGAACTATTATGTAGATCGATGGACAGAAGGCCCAAGTTAAGTTAGTTGAGGAAACCTCTCTGTTTTCAAATAATTGATACAGTGTAGATGATTAGATGTGTACGCTTACGGTTTACCTGTTGAAGTGCTCGATCTTGACTGATATGTGTCGTGACTTTCATCAGGGGGTTGGCACCACCGCATTCCGCCTCAACGAGATTATGCAAAGCCATAATGGATCTTCCAGCTTGCGTCCAATTGGTAATCAAGGGTTGCAGTCCAAGGAGCCACTGAGTCGGCACCAGTATGAAATTCCACACGATTTCACTAGCCTGAAAAGAAACAAAGGCCGTTGTTGAATGACATTTCAAGAGCTATAGCAATGGTTACCAGCAGCATCTACTTGTGGGCCTTATTTTATTGGTGTCAATGGCTTGTCTGCACAGGAAATGCAACTCAACTGCCACTTACGAAGCATTTGGCGCGACTTGCGATTTTTTCATAGGCCAATCGCTGCCCCTCCCCTTACGACAAATGCGGGCAAATAAAAAAGAATATAAATATGGCTCACGCTGCGGCACACTAGGAGTTGCCCTCAAGGGTGGTAAACACAAGGCCCAAGGATTCAGTTGATCGTATGGCGCATGCGCATAAGCCTACGTTGCGGGCAGATAATGCATAAAGCATTCATTTCTAATTAAGGCCAGTTAATAAACGCTTACCAGTTACCACAACTTACCAGTAAACGATTTTCCCTGACGCCAATTGTTCTAAACCGAAGACACTTTCGTAAGTCTGCGAGCGAGAGCGCTCTACTATCATCTAATACGTCACAAGATCACGTGACACGGACTTGTGACGTCACGAGTTTAGAAAAGCGCGCGCATTTCAAAATCAGTCTTATCGCCTGCTTCTTGAAAACGTATTTAAAATCTAAAGATAAAAAAATTAGATAACGAAATATGAATAGAAAAACTTTAAAAAGTAGGCATTTTTGTCTATAAAATTAGCAAATTGTTTTATCACCTTTTAAAATATGAAACCATGAGAGTGAACTTGTAAAGCGTCAAAGTTTGGAAGGCACGGATAAATTATTGAAAGTATCAAATTTATATTATAAATGTAAAAAAATGTTTACAAATTTATATTTCCTGAAATTAATTGTTAAATTAATTTATATTAATTATTATGCACAGAATGGTTAATGATTATAGGCGGATGAAACACACATGCAGTCAATTCGCGCATAAATTTCCACTTTTGAAGGGTGCGCTAATGGAAATCTATCACATGTTAGAATTCAATAATCGCATTTGCATTTTGCCCACTTATTAATTAAGCAGAATTAATTTATAATTAACAATTAATAATTATTAAGAAATTAATTAAGCATAACTAAGCGGAAATAACGCCATGTTTCGCGAGATGGCACGCATAGAATCACGCGCTTTGGCGTCATTACTCATGAAGCCGGGCAATGGACAATTGGACACTCAATGCCAACGAAGTGCAGGGGCGGCACGAGTGACAGGCACAACGGAGACACCTAAATGTCTAGAGCTGCGTTTCGTGTCTATTTTGACCTGACCTGCTCAAGCCGGGATGATGATGATGGTGCAGTCCGAGGCCTGCATTCGTCGTTTCCGCCCCCGACTGCGGATGACTGGCCGGGTTCGTCAAATGTCGATAGCCCATGGTCGTCGTGGTCGCGTCCGCCGGTTGGTCGTTCTCATCGCCCGAGTCCACGTCGCCGTCGCTCGAGTTGTTCGACGTCACGAAGCGCTCTGAGCGGACGACTCTGCGTGCCTTCGGCTTTCGGTTGTAGCGGAACTCTCTGGGCAGCGTGAAGGATCTGGGCAGAGACGCTTGACTGTCCAGGTCGGACGGAATCCCGCCGTTCCATTGGCGCCACTCGTACTGCTGCTGCTGCTGAGCAACCGGACATTGATGTTGTTGTTGCTGCTGTTGTCGCAGAGTGGGAGGCGCGAACCGCCATTTCTCCTCCCAGTAGTCGTAGTAGACCATGGTGCTGTTGTTGTTGTCCAGACAGTGAGGCGTCAGCAGGATCTCGGTCTCATCCAGTCGCGACTTGCGCAACAAGGGCGTCATCGGCTGGCCGGCTTGAATGGGCTGCTTCTTTAGTCGCGGAATAGGCTGCCGCAGAGTTCCTTGCTCGCTCAAGTCCGACGGATGAGGTCGCTGGAATTTGCCCTGCTTGATCTCCTCCTCGATTAGCCGCAACTCTTGCAACTGTTTCTGTCGCTTCTCCATCAGCTTCTGCTGAATGTTCACTCTGCTGGCGGCGGCGGCGGCGGCAACGGCAGAAGCCGAAGAGCCAAAGTTGGCCTTGGCGGTCAGCAAGCCGACTGCCTCCTGCGACGGCAGCTCGGGAGGCAATTGATGATCCACCGGTACTGTGCAATGGAACGGACCATTTTTAAGACAATGCGCGTAAATTAAATAACTAGGCGTATAACTGTAATAAACTTAACTGGTAATTTAATACTGTTTTTTTACATTATTACGATTAATTAATATAATTTGCTTTACATGCATTGTTGTAATTAACTTAATTTGATTTAATTTAATTACGTGTAAGCTTGATGATAATTAAGCTTGGAAAAATGCATTAGTCGTTAATAAAAATGAGTTAAATTTTGCTAAATTATTCGTAATTAACTTTAATTAAGCTTAATTAATCTAGCAAGTAATTAACTAAGCCTACATGTAGTTAAGCAAAAGTTACTTTATTTTATAAACATCTTATAGATTTACCCTTGATATATTAAATGAGAAATGACATGTAATTAATTAGGCAATTAATTAGGCATTCATGTAACTAAATGAGAAATCAGTTACAGGTAAAAGTAATTAATGATTAATTTTAATTGCATTTAATGGATTAGACCTAATGATAGGACCAAGTAAAAGCTGAAACCTGGCGTACCCTGCTGCTGAGGCTGGTGTGGCTGCTGCGGCTGTTTTTTCCAGAAGGGAACGGCAGCCTTGCCGTTGCCGTTCGACTGGACGGTCGCGAGAGCCTGAAAGGGCACCGGAATGAACGTGGTCGGTTTCTTTTTCTTGCGCTTGAAGGCCGGATTTAGGCGGCAATTGAAGACGCCGGGCAGCTGGATGTACGCGACGCCTCCCGTTGCCTCCAGCTGCGACGCGGCTGCTCGGTGGTGATGATGATGGTGGTGATGGTGATTGTGTCTGTGCTGGTTTGTGAACTGCGAATGCGGCACCGTTCCTTTGGAACTCTGATGCTGCTGCTGCTGAAGTTGATGATGGTGATGGAGATGGTGATTCGATGCGGCTGCTGCCGCCGCGTACTCGCTCACGCACTCGGCTCCGGGCGAACACTGGTCGTAGTGGTCCGAGCAGGTGGCCGTGCCCAGGCGACACAGAGCGCAGCAGGACTGAGGCGCCGAGGTTGGCCATCCATTGTAGTCCAATGGCATCAGTCCGTGCTTTAGTCGCGCCACGTGGAAATACCTGAATGCAATCACAATGAATTAAAATCAAGTCGGTCAAATTAATCGGTTTAAAACATATAATGTGATTAATTGCGATTAATGGAATCAATTGCATCCTAGGCATATAATTAGTGTCACCTGTAGTAGAGGAGCATGAAGATGATGCCGAAAACGAACCCGCCCCAGACGAGAAGGATGGCGGCCGAACGGTGCCAAGCGGGCGTCTCGGGCCGCTGTCCGTGCCACCAGAGAGCGAGCAGCAGCGTGTTCTCGAAGAAGACGGTAACGTAGAAGGTGGCCATTTTGTGCCTGGCGTTCGTCTCCTGTAGGTCGACGTGCAGGTAGCAGTACACGTAGACGTAAGTGACTAGCAAGGAGAGGGCGCACTTGCGAGTCCGGGACAGCTTCTCGCCGCGGAACGGGAAGTTTGAGGCGAGCCAGAGGCACATGCTCAGCCAGTGGAGCGCGACGACGAGCAGCACCCAGAAGTCGTAGGCCGTGGCGTAGAGGGTGAGGGCGGCGACGCGCGAGGACACCGTGCCTAGGCGCCAGAGGAACTGGTAGATGACGCCGAGCCACGTGAGCACCAGTCGGTGGAGGTTCTGCTGACGGATGTGCTTGCTGAATGAGGCCAGCGCCCAGCAGACGCTGAACATGCACAGGCACGTTGAGACGACATGAAGGCGCGTCAGCTCGGAGCTCGTCCAGCCCAGGTAGAAGTGGACGAGCAGCATGGGTCCGGCAGCTCCGCCGAAGTGTATCAGGCGCAGGATGCACAAGTCTCGGACCGCTCGCTTGACGCGCCGCAGGTCCACCGGCATGAAGAGGCGGAAGTATCGCCAGAGAACGCCGCACTGCAACGCGTGCACCACGACCACGTCCCATCTGGTGGTCGACCGGTCATCCAGACGACGTTCGCTGGCGTGCCAGCGGACGGACATCACCTGGCAGGCCAGGGTCGAGGCCGCGATGCAGCCGAGCGTGAAGCCGAACCAGCCGTAGCGCCCTTCCACGTAGAGCGTGTAACACGTGAGTAGATCGAACACGACGTCGCTGAAGTAGGACAGCAGCGAGATTATATTGAAAAGCAGGTCGCACAGAGGCAAATACTCGACCTGGTTCATTCTCGAGGACGACGACGACGTCCAGCAGCTTGAGGACCTCGACCAGCTTCAACTTCAGAGGCCATTCATTGATCGTGCGCCCTTTTCCTCGTCCCAACCTGGACCTTCATTCGGGATCCGCACCAACTTTAGGAAGTTCTCTCCAATGGACACAGTGATCAGTCCTAGGAAAAATCCACAAAACAAGCGATTAATTATTCATAGTAGCCTAGGCCAATCGAAATAAATCCACCGAGTGAAATCAAGCCTGCATGTAATGAGTTAATGATGCAATTGCAATTGAGCAAAGATGCGCCAAAACGCATCTTTGCTTGGCTGATTGTATTCTAAGCATTCACAGTTGCGGGTACAAGATAAGATAGGCCTACAGAAATCTACGACTTATTATAGGGCAGATATTTTTGCTTAAGGTTCTAGTTTTATCTTTGGCGCGCCGCTTTTGCGTTATGCATAGGCCTATTAGCAGACTCGAGTTGCACATGTTGTTTGCATCTGTCTGCTCGCATTCTCTGACGTAATCACACGTGCACGCAAAGAGCACGTGCATAGATAGGCCTAGGTATTAGATTCAAACCCTGCACGTGCTAGAACGAATATAGGCCTAATAAAAGTTGCAATTTTGCGCTTTTAGCTTGCGCATTTGATCCAAATAGTATCTAAAATCAAGGGACTGACGATCGGGGTCAAAGGTCACAAAAAAATTCATTGAATGTAGGCATTGAATTTGAAAAATAGGCCTAACGCCAGAAAATGCAATTTAAAGCACGGAACCGGTAAGCCTAGATTTTAGCCACGTTTACCTTTGCGGTCGCCTCCGATGATGGATGACCACTGCAAAGCGAATGGTATTTACGTCCACAAATACTTCCCGACCAAATAAAAGGCCGCAAATTTCCAGTTTTTCACACAAAAGTTGACAAAAATGCGAAGAATGTCAAGGGAAAAATGCACTCACGCCGCGAGCAACTCGCAAACAGTGCGCATGCGCAATGCGGGCAGCGCCATCTACCGCTGCAGGCCAGAAGCTATCGCTGCGCATCGTCTGCTCTCTGACGTCACAAGGACGCGGCAAATTTAGAACTGAAAAGCTGAGCTTGTTCCGCATGCAAGTATATGCTTGCTGCGAATTTCCAATTAAATTCGCGTGCGAACTCATCAAGCAACCACATTGGATCAATGGGACAAAATTAGTCACGTGATGAGTTCGCGTGCGAATTCTATAAGGGAAATTCGCGCCAAAATTAGTCCACGCGAAACTAGTCTAAAACAATTAAGTCCGAGATACAATTATCACGTATCACCGTATCACTAACCATGAACACACTTGAGCTTGTCTTACTCAAGACAGCGCTTTGCACGTGCTCTTGCACGGGCAAAAACCGACTTGAATAAGCCGAGCTCAAGTCTGTCGTTAGTGATACGGGCCGTGGTCTATGAGCAAATCGAGTCCGTCATTGGTCTTGCTCAGAGAATTGAAAATTTCTAATAGTTTGTCAATGAATTTATTTGTATGAATAAAGAATGATCTCTCGATGCTTACAAAAGGGCCTGCTTTGTTCGCATGGTCAAACGCCACACTACTTCCGCTTTAGTTTCTTAACGGGTGGCGCTGAAGCGACGTCCTCTACGTCAAGCACACTGAAGCCAGGAACCTGTAGACAAAATGAACACAACGGATTTATATCGCAAGTTACTTTTAAAGGTCTGAAAAATAATCCATCCACATTAATAAATAGGTTTTAAAGAATAATAAGACAATAAATAAATAGGCTTTCGAAAATAATAAGACAATAAATAAATAAATTGTTTCAAGAATAAATACAGATGGCAAAAAAATGAATATTTTATTAGTTTATAAACAGGACTCAAAAACTGCTAAAGGATATTGAACGTATAAGTAGAATGATAAACGCGCATTATTTGGAATTTGGTCAGCAAAGGGCTACTTAAAATCTTAAATGTGTTGGCTTGTACATGATAAGTTTTAAAAAGACAAATCAGACGACAACTGAACGGACAAACTTTCAATTACCTCCGGTTCGACAAGAGTTAAAACGAGCTTTTGGCGTTGAACGTTGGAACGGTCAACCGAAACCTGAACGACTACTCTGTCGAAGAGGCAGAATTTCACATCGCCGCATCTCTGCGAAGGCTCCTGAGAAGAAAGCAATTGAAGAGAGAGGCAAATTGAGAATTAGTTAACAGCTGAGATAATTGTAGGCAAACCTCTTCGTCGTAGACGAACGACGGCCCTCCCTTGCCGCTCAAGTCAGTTTTCAAGTAAATCATTCCTTCCAGGCCGAATCGAGGCATGAGGATCTGCAGCGCGTTCTGGCGAACGAACAGGACGTAGCCTTCTTCCTTGGTGACACGATCGCGAAAGAACCACTGAAAACATGTTCAAATCTTAGCTCTTTACGAGGTATGTTTTAGTGGACACAAATCGGGCTCTAGTTACGTGGGTGTGAAGATTGACCGAAGCTCTAGCAGCGTACTGAGCCATTTTATGCCGAAGGTTCAAGTTGCGGCAAATATCCTATGATTTAAAAAACAAATTTAAAGCTGTTTGATATAAGACAACATGAATCGTGTTAAGAAAGCCGCATTACATGAGTTTTGTTTTTGTTTAGAAGCTCCGGATAGGTGCTGTCAGCGCCGACTGCAACTGCCAGCAACCGATGAACAATGATGTCTGAATATCTGGTTAAATACAAATAAAATTCCCCTTTAATTTACTTTCTGTAAACACCGTTGTATTCTATACTTTGTTTATATTCTTAGTGTAATCTATGTTTGCTCTTTGCCTTCGAATGGGTGAGGTGAAGTGGGTGTAAATAGGCGTGGCCAGGCCGTAGTGAAGAAACGTTTCCTCTTCGGCGGTGCCGCTGCAAATGTAGACGGCCTGCATCATGCAACGCGTCGCCATGATGCGCAACATCGTGTTGAAGTAAGGATTGCCAGGAACCACGGCATTCTCCAAAGACGTGGCGAGTGCTTTGCCTGAATCAACTGAGACATTCAAATTCTAGAAAGAATTTAAAAAATAATAATTATAATAATCTCCGAGGATTTTTTTAAATTATAATTGTTTTTAAATACCTTCGCTCTGGCAGCCTTGATAAGAGGATCGAAGTTGGAGACCGGAGGTGGCGGATGGCGACGAAGCAAGGCGCAGTCCGGAAAGAAAGACAATATCTTTGTGGCAACGGATATGTTTGCCAACAACATGAACTCTTCAACCATTGAATTTGTATCACTAAAGCAGATAAACAACAAAATAAATTAATGAAAGTTACGAGACAATAAAATGTCCCGTGTTTTGAGCAGCGTACCGTAATTGCTTCAGCTCAACATCGACTGGATCATTGGTTTCGCTGTCCATGCAGAAGCGCACTTCCGGCGATGCCAAAACCAACGCGCTTTGTGACGCACCAAGATTTCATAAACGACAATTAATATTAGGAAAAAGCTTCACAGTTCACGCTCGTATTTTTGTACTACATACCCTTTATCTAATCGGCCTTGTTTCAGGATTTTCGCCAGGCGATTCAGATTTCGCAGGCCAAGGGCGAGTTCGTTGTTCAGGTTGCTTTTGTCGATGATATTCTGAGCTTCAGCATACGTCAATGCAGCCTTCATTAAAAAGGATCAATAGAAATTAAAAGTAGGCAATAAGGTTTGTTTCTTTCTTAATTTAATTGAATAATTATATATTGCCTTGGAGCGGATGATGCTCTTCATGAATTTTACATCGATTATCTCAGCTTGGGCGTTCAACTCCCAAATACAAGAAAAAGCCAACCTGTAAAAAAATTAAAATCAAATGAAAATTATTAATTAAAAGCTGGGGCAGACTATCTGAATCTTAAAGAAAATGGCAACCATGGTACCGGTACTCTAGTACTTAAGTAACTATACCATGTTAACAAGGGAGTCTTGCTGACTTGAAATCTTAATTAAAACACATAAACATGATCACCTTTCTTCGTTGCCCCTCAAGGAACAAAGATTGGAGCTGAGAAGTTCAGGAACCATGTCGATCCTCTTCAAGAAAAGCCAAACAAAAAAGGAAGTTTTTAAAATAAACTTGTAAATAATGGGCAAAGTTCAAAGTGTTTATCGTTTACTTTGTCCACAAGGTAGACAGTCGTGCCTCTGCGCGCTGCTTCTATGTCCAACGCATTGCCCGGTCTAATGAAATGAGAGACATCGGCAATGTGAACGCCAACCTAAAATAGGATTCATTTACAAATTAGAAATCTAGTTAACCAAAAGAATTTGTTGAATAAAAAAAGAAACCTCAAAGTTTCCATTGGGAAGCTTTCTGCAATGCAGAGCGTCATCAATGTCCGTGCAGCCGGGAGGATCAACGCTGCAGACTGTCAGGTGACGCAAGTCTGTTCGAGCTTTCACATCCTAGAAGTAGAAGTATTAGCATTTGCTTGTCTGCATGTATACTTAACGTTTTAAAGAGGGCGGCAGTATACTAACATCGTCGGTTATCTTCCAAGGAAGCTTGGGCAGAAAACGCAACACGTTATCCGAAAATGATTCGTGCGGCACTTCGTGTTCCAGAAGCAAAACTTCGTTCTCGGTTTCCGTGTCTCCTAGTTGGCCGAGTGCGCGCACGAAGTGTCCCTAAGAACAAAACAATGGACAAATAAATGCAAGACGTCTAAAAAGAATTTTAATTTATAATTAAATTCATAATTATTTAAGGGAATGTTAAATTTAATTAATCATTAAATTAATTAGTAATATGTATTCACGTTTGAATTAACAGAATTTATGACCAACCAGCGGATAACGAGAGTTGCGAGGCCATGAATCGATGGCGACGATGAACCGTTGGTCGGCGAGCGTCGCACTCTGCCTTGTCTCGATGCGGATTCTAGGGACTTTCTTCTGAGCTGGAATAAAAAGATGCCTGGTCGCCTGTTGGTGAGGAATTTAAAAGAAATTAGCTTATCATTCGCCTTATTATTTTATTGCTACTTGTAAATATACTAACTAACCTCTTTTCTAAAGTTCCCTTGCAAAATGCCGCAATACTGTCTCCAATTGCGCTTCACAATGCCGACAATTTTGCCAGTAGGTTTCACGCCCTTTTGTTTTCGCCTCAAAGCCTTATCGAGTAATTCCTTTCATAGAGATGCGGGGAAAGTAAAAAAAATTACTGATTAACTAATTAAATGTGATTAATTCAGACATCCAATGGCCTTATACACAAGACATAAATAATTTGGGCCAACGAACTTCTTCAGGCGGAGGTTCGTTGTCGTCACCCGTGGCTTTGTCCTCGAGAATCAATTCGGACGCGCCGTGCCACTGGTCCTCTGGAAACAGCTCCAAAGCGACCACATCGTCGTGGACGGCTCGGTTCAAGTTGTTGTAACCGTGAACCAGAATCTGAACATTAACACAAGTTTGATTGAATAAGGAAATTAAGTAATTAAAAAGAAATACTTATTAAACACAAAGATATAAAAATACTTTAGATATCAATAATTTGAACGGTACCATTTGTTCATAACCATGAACGCTAACAAAGCCCTCGAGGAAATTCTCGTGACTGGCAATGAAGGTGCCTTGCATCAGCTTTCCAGACACGATGCCCGCATGAATGGCTCCTGGCGTGAGGTGTTCTGGAAACACAACGTTTTTCGAGTCGCAAGTGTTGTTGGCCTGCAAAAAGATTCATATGGGTTCGTTGGCAAGGCGGAATAAATAAGTCCTTGATTAATTATAGTTTAATAACCAGTTCATTTTCCTGCAGTTGGGCCAATTTGTCCTGCAGTTCTGGATGTGTACGCAAACTCTTCACATACTCTGAAACTATAGAAATCAACAAATGAATTTGGCTTATCAGTTATTACTTGTACTAATCTAAAACGAGTTATCCATCAGTATTACAAGAATACGCTTGAAGTCCCATGTCTCTGGCTTTGCTGAGGCTGTCTGCATCATTTGTAAGGAAAACCTACCCAGAATAATCACAAGAACGCTATTTATTTTTATTCTTCTAATCGGATCATATATTATGAGTGGTACCCACGTACCACGTCTACGGGGTCGGTTCCCAGGTCCTGAGCCATTTCCTGCAGATGAATTTTGTACCAGGACGCAGAGTGACGAATAACTCTGTCGCAGTAATCATTGGCAGACTCACCGGCAGCTCTTTCGACGTACGTTTCTCTACGTAATGAAACCAAACAATCAGACAACTAACGTATACATAATTGAGCCATTGAATTAACTCAAGGTTGGCTAAGAATTTAGTTGAGTAATTAGTGAGCTATTTACTTGTGGTGTTCATTGGTGAACACGTAGAAATGGCGAGAGGGGTTCGTCACCAGGTCTTTGAGACGCTTATAGAGTGATACTTGGCGATGCCGAACCTACAGATAAACAAATAAAATTATAAAACAAGATAATACATACAAGTAAGGTAAAACAATGCACAGTAAGCCTAAGGCTGGTACTGTATCCCTAAGTGTCATAAATAACTAGAATGGGACTTGAGACTGCATGCCTTTCCGGTGGAATCCAATGAAGTAAGACAGTCTCAAATCGCGATCAATCAAGTTTCCCTTATAACCCTTATAGGGCTATCAACGTTAAAGTTAATAGTTCGTTAAACAAAGCTAAGTTAATTCAATTGAACAAATCGAGCGCCATGCAATAAATGCTCACCTCTTGCAAAACGGTTTGCAAGACTATCACGTTCTTGATTGAATCCGCTTCTAGAACATCCATCTGTAAGACCCAGGGAGAAATAAAACAACAAACAACTTTCATAGAACAATTAATAGAGGAGTGAATCTGGTTCTTCAGGAATGGGAGAGTCGCAATGAATATATAATGTACACCGTGGCCCAGGATTAACTAAGCCAGATTTATTATATCAATAGTTAAACGTGGCTTAGTTAATCCTGGGGGACGGTGTATATGCAATATAGCAAATATGGGCATGCAAGTACAATTCGGCTAATAGCCGGCAGGGACTGCACTAGCTCCTTACGTCTCTTGAGAAATCAGGGATAACATTGTCAGCTTAACATCATTCTAAAACTCAGCGTAACCTGAACAATTGGTGTAAAGACAGAGCGTTGCTAAACTCTTGAATGTTTTGCGGTGAAACAGGAGCCACGACAATAATTTTAATCTGTGTCTTTGGCCTTCAGCGTAACTTTAATTGAGTGCAGCTTTGTCTTAGGCTAGACTATAATTAGGCGTGATTTTAAATCCTAGAAGGAAAGCTAGCTTACAGGTTATCCAGCAGCCGGCCTTGAGCACACCTGGAGCTTCGGGTCACATCACATGCTCATTGCTTATACGTATCTCTGGATGGCCGCGTATCGTACCTGATGCAGAACGATGTTCGTGTCTGGAATGATGTAATGCGGCGCTGTGCAGAGGTCACTGGGCAGTGGCTGCGGGTCCGACTGCAGATTTGCCACAACTTCTTGGCCGACGTCTTGATCGTGGTCCGTAGCCGCCGACCGACTAGGCTTGCAGGCCGTGCACGAGGCGACGCCGCACCCGATGTCGTCTCTCAGGTAGTGCTCGCGCACGACCTTGAACACGCCGCCGCGCTTCGTCTTCTTAACGAATACCTTGGACGTCTGCATTTTATCTAATTAATTGAATCATTAATTAATTCCCGGTAATCAAGAATAGTTACCAAAACCAAGAACGCCATCTTGTTTCATTTTTCTTTCTTTTAGCTAAATCGCCGTTGCTTCACTCGTTTGGCCTTCGCAAATTTCGCAGGCCAACCCAGCACGGTCTTACAACCACGGTCTCATATACAGGTCTGGAAACTCCTTCGAATTTCAGAAGTGAGGGGGAGGCAGCTCTTAGCTACGACCGGTTTCATACTTAACCTTGCGGCCGCTCGATGTCGCTGCCAACGCGGGGTGACGTATCGATACCCGTGGTATCGAGCGATTGACCGGGGTGACGTATCGGGGTGACGTATCGAGCACGGTCTTATATGCAAGACCAAACATCCCTCGATCGCTCGATACCACGGTGCTCGATACGTCACCCCGCGTTGGCAGCGACATCGAGTGGCCGCAAGGTTAAGTATGAAACTGGTCGTAGCTAAGAGCTGCAGAAAATCAAGGGACTTTCCAGACCTGTATGTACGACCGTGCTTGCGACCCAGATACCAAACAAGTGAATTTAGTGAAACAACGGCGCTTTAGCTAAAGGAAACAAAAATGGAACAAGATGGCGGCCCCCATGAATGACGACAACCTTTGGCCTTTGCCAGATCTTTGACAGTCTCAACACGTTTGTTGAACGCGATTAAAAAGGTTAAACTAAATCTGGACATTCCACATACCTTGGAGGCCAGGTGAACGACTTCCAGAATGGTTTGGACGAATGTCGTCCTCCACGTCCCCATAACCATATACTCTTGTGCTAAAACTCTTGTGCCTAAACTCCTCATTCACGTGCAATCACACCACAACTAAATGCAATTAAATGAATCATCAAAATTAGTATTAAATTCGTTCAATGCGTTTATGAACAGAGAAATTAAAACAATGCACCTGCGTAGTCGGCCCAGAAGGTGTTCCATAAACGGCTCCAGCTTCCTGACTCCAAGCGTGACCCTAGTTTGTGCCGCAGTTCTTCTGCTGGTTTACTTTTACTTCTGCACTCGCCTGTTCCTGACCACCGCCCATCTCACGTTGTCATCAGTGGCCGATGACATCCACGCCAACAGGTCCAGCATGCATTCTGCCGGCTCCAGCAGCAGGCTGTTGGTTGCGCAATCGTACAACATGCACGCGAGCACTCAAAAGGTGTTTCGTTGTCCGCAGTCCAACGGCCCGAAGCGTCCGACGCACATCCGTTGGAACAATGGCCATTGGCAGAACCCGGAGGACACCAATTTGTTCGTGTACTCTGCGTTCTACGACCGAAGAATGAAGGCGACGTACCGCGACGGTCATTGCTTCGTGCGAGCTTTGGTCATGCACAGCGATCATGGACGCTCGACGTCCGCAGACGGAAGCGCGTCGACGACGTACTTCTGCCACATCTGGATCGGAGCTGGTGCCATCAACGACACAGGACCGGCAATTGTGGTGGGTGCCGAGATGCGAGAGATCTGGCACGCCGAGTGGGACGCGGATGCGCGGCCCTCGACACTCAGACCGTTTTTGCTGTCCTGCATCCTTCCGCGAAAGCACGAGAAGCTGGCTAGAAGACGTCAGATCGGTAAATCAATCGAGATAGTATATATTAATTGTACAATAAAAGGTAAAAATATAAATAGCTTAACCTAAATCATTGCCACGTAAAAAAGGGTTTTACCTGACTAAAATTAAATGACATGCTTACGTGAAGGCTCGACGATGTCCTTGTCGCTGACCGACAAGCCTTGCGCGTCCACGAGCACCTACGTGCCGGTGCAGCATTTCGACATGGACGACGTCCAACGCACCAAGAAGGACTTGGTGGTGTGCGTCAAGCCGATGGACTTCGCGCACGACTTCTCGAGGAAGCTGGTCGAATGGGTCGAGCTGAACCTGGCGCTGGGCGTGGACAAGATCAGCGTGTACACGTTCAGAGTGCATCCGAACGTGGAGCGAGTGCTGCGCTTCTACGTCGACGCCGGCGTGCTGGACGTGGCGCCCATGACGCTGGCTGGCAGCCAGCCCAACTTCCCCGTCGAGCGGTCAGCCTTCTTACGGCGTAATCTTTGGGCCAAACGGCGTAGCGAGCTTTTGCCTTACAATGACTGCTATTACCGCAACTTATACAAGTACCGATACGTCTTGCCCCTTGACATCGACGAACTGATCGTGCCCCGAGAGCAGGGCGACTTGCGTCAGCTGATGGCTCACTTGGAATCCAATATGTCCGACGTGCTCCGAACGTATGCCTCGTTCTCGGTCCGAAACGCCTACTTCCTGGACGCTTTCTCGACCTCGTCGTCCGTCCAAGACGAGTCCTACTTCCTAGAGCACACCGTCCGATCGGCCAACTTCAGCGTGGGCGGCAAGTCGACCAAGAGCTTGGTGCGGGCGGACGCTGCTCTCACGGTCTTCAACCATTATGTGCTCGACTCGCTGCTACCTGGCGTCGGACGCAGCACCGAGATTCCGGTGCGGCTGGTCCAGATGAACCACTACAGGTCCAGCTGTCCGGCGGACTTGTCCGACGAGTGCAAGAACAACTTCCTCAAGCACACGCTGAACGACACGGTGCTGTGGAAGTACAAAGACCTGGTGCTCGCCAAGTTGAGACAAGTTTACACACATCTAGGCATTTGAAATACTTCTAATTACTGTAAATTAAATTAATTGGGACCTTATTGGGGCAGCAATGTTGATATTTCATGTTTGATATTTCGTGGAGCTCTAGTGGCTCAGTTGGTTAGAGCTCGCTTCTACTTCTGACCGCTGGGGGTTAGGGGTTCGATTCCTTCCTGTATCCCTTGGGTGTTTGTCTTGTCCCTTGGTTCTGGTAGGGCCTAGGGGTCTGTAATTGGGTCCACAGGACCTGTTGACCCCGAAATCCTATCATTATCATTATCATTTCTGATTCTGATTTGTTGGAATCTCAATTTTTGTACATTTTTAGATTTCGGCTTGAACATAAGCTTAATTAAAAGCTGGCTGTAATTTTAAACAGAAGTTTGTGTACAGGTTGGTATCGCTAAGGGTTATAAAACATAAGGAAAACTCCAGAAATCCCAAAATAAAAATAAAATAAATAAAAAAATAAACTTGAGACTTGTCTTCAATTTGAAAGACAAGTCTCGAGTTTATTTTTATTTCTATATAAGAAATTCTATTTGATGGTTGAGACGGTATCGCACTTACTTTCAGCATACGCAAGCTGTTCTAGTTTTAGCTTTTACTGTGAACACGCCATGTTACATTGTAGACGTAGGCTTAAAGTCTGAATGGCTAGTCAGTAAACCAGCCAGATGTTCATAAAAACTTGAAATTCGAGAAGAAAGAAAAACATTCATTTGGATATTGGAACCGCAGTTTAGCCTCCATGGCCCATATTTTGATATTTCATTTAATGCTAGACCCTAAGTCATGTGCTGCTACGTGTTTGGCTTACAAACATTTTTACTTTTAGCTTAGCCTGAAAAATATGAGTAGTGCATCCACAGCTGCATGTGGCTTTCATGCAATTTCAATTTCAACGCCTACGATTTCCTACAGCGAGCCTTTAGGAAGGAGCGGGGGCTATCGCCCCCTTTGGATCCCCATAACCAAAACAATAGAATGGAGATTCTTAAACAATTCAAATAACGTTTAACTTTATTTCTAAATTCTAAATTCTAACTAAAGCAAAATCTTTTAGGCCGTCGAGTTAGGCCTAGGCCTGTATTTAAAAAGCATTAAACCAACTTAATATGATAATATCCTAGGTTATCGGGTCATTAGTTAATAAAAGATAAAAGTGCGCTCAAGTTATCAGTACCGTATGTAGAAAGGATGTAGAATTATCGTTTGCCAATCAGGATTTCCATTCTGAAAACAAAAAAATACAATTTTATAATGTTATAAGCGCACAAAATCCAGGTTCTCACCTAGCATATGTAATTTAATTACAATTATTGGGCCACAATTTAATAGACCCAATTAATTGTTTACTAGGTAACAATAAACCTGCATGACCTAACTAACTAGGTTGGCTTAGTCAAGTAATAACCGTATACCTAGGTAATTAGCAAACAACGATGTGCTCAGTTATTAACTAACCAAGTAGCAATTCATTCTGTTGGGCCAACGTTGGGCGTGGCCACTGGCCAGGGTAGCCAACGTCGCCGCGACGTTGGCGTTTGGTTGTCCAACGTTGGGCCGACAATTCTCCAAAGTGGCAAAAAGTAGGCCTGCTTAATTATAGTTCGTACGGCCTAAATCCAATGGATTTCCAATGCTACTGTTTTAATTAACATTTTGATCGGGGGGGGGGGGAGGAAGTTACGGGTCACTTATAGACTGGAATCACTAATGACTTTAAGAGCTAGTTAAGAGTTAGTTGGCCAACTCTGGGTGGCGCGACATTGGGCCAACCAAGCGCCAACGTTGGGGCGACGTTAGCCCGACAAAATTTTGCTACCTGGGTAGGTGCTAGGCATAAGCTAGGTTAAGAATCAACTTGGAATATAAATTTTGTCCAGTTATTAATCTTATGGCTAGATGGTTAATTAACTAGACCTACAGGAGTACAGGTATGCCCATTTAATTAACCTTCGGCCTAGCTAGTTAATTAGGCCTGCTGATTGACGTACTTTAAGTACTGCAGCTGGCCGCCCATGCCAAGTGAAGTCAATCGCTCGAGCTAAACTTTGGACTAGCTGCTCTTGGATTTGGACGCGGTCGTTGGCGGGGTCTGCTGCTGCTGCTTGCTCTTCTGGTTGCACTCAGTGTTCTGCATTTTGGTCACAATCTTTCGGTTGTGCCCGTTCGGATCATGGTGATTGGTATGCTCGCTGACCTCGCGCTTCGATCGTTGCTTGCCGCCGTGGCCGGAGAAGATGTGCTTGTCGTGGCCGAAGTTGTACTCCTCGTACTCGTCAAAGTGACTCTCAGACATGGTCAATTAGGGCAAGTAGGCTGGAGAAGAACGAGTATATTAAAGTGGATCAATCTGGGCCTATAATTGCGCGCTAAAACAGGAATTTGTTGAGCCAAGATGTGCGCGTAGCCAAGAAGTGCTCGATCAACAGATTCGACAAATTTTAATAAAACCATGCAGCCAATCTAAGATACGTTCTGACAAACTAATTAGTAATTAGCTTTGGCCCGAAATGTATCTTCGTTTGGCTGGTTTTATTAGCAACGCGTACCGGTACATAGCAAAAACTAAGATATGTAAGGCCTTGCAGGAAAATGATGCTAAAACATTTATTTGCTGAGCATGCAAAGATGCGCCAAAATTAAAGCATATCTTTGATAGGATGGATTTATTTTACTGGTTCACAGTAGGCTGCACATGTAGGATTCAAAGCAAAATGAAATCGATTCCAATGCAAGCTAAGATGTGCACAAGCAAAGAATAAAAAAACTGGCTATTTTACGCCGCGTGTTTCTGTTTCAGATTCTAGTTTTAGCTTTTACTGAGACGTGTGTTAACGTGTCTCAACAAGTTGAGCTTTGGGAAAGAAAAAGAACAAAGCAGGCGTAGGCCTAAAATAGGCCTACATTAAATAATTCGATCATGTTAATTAAACGTGTTAATTAACGCGTACTCTAACCCTATTTGCAATCAATCAAATTGTAATTAGTTAAAATCGAACTTACTTTGCTGATCAGTTGATTAAATTCGAATGATTTACGGCAAACTTTGCAGCAGATGTTGCAACGACTTGTTTGGCAATGACGAAACACGGAGGAAAATAAACAGCAGACGACCTTTCATCCAGTGTTGGCACACGGTCGCCCACCCTTCCCAGGAATCTCCCTAGATTGTGACCAAGAGGAATTACGGTACTTCGTCCTTATGATGGCATTGGACGTAGTTTGCGACGTGATGCGTCATGTTTTGCATAAAATTTACTTTATTTTGAGGTTGTCACGTCATAAAAGCTAGTGATTTTTGCAAATAAAAACCAACAATAAAATAAAATAAAAATAAAGAAAAATCAAACACATTTATACGATATTTTAATTAATTTTTCTTTATTTTTGTTTTATTTCTATTTTTTTTGTTTGTTTAATTTTAAAAAAATTCAGGCATTACGGTAACTGTAATGAATTAATTAACATAAATTAAATAAATTAATCACGTGTAGTCTAGTCAAGAAAATCGCTAAACTAATCAGGTATTTATTGTATTTATATATACAAATTAAGTGTGTGTATATTGTATAAGTTTTTGTGATTTAATAATTTTCATAAGAATTTAACCACTAGATAGTTCAATAAATTCCCGTGAGTTTGGACAAAAAATAAAGAAAAGAGAAAAAGCCTCAGTTTGAATTTCATAAAAACATGCTTCTCACGCCAGTCTAGGTCAAATTGAGAATTAGATAAAAATAGAAATAAAAGTTTGATTAAAATCACTCAAGAAAGATCAAAAAGGAGTGGTTCTTGTTTTGGGTTGATTCTCTTTCACCGTACGTAGCCTAAGTTTTCTTTTTAAAAAAAACATTACCTGCAAGCAGGTATAGAGATGGTAAAACATGACGATCAAGTCGTCAAGAATTTCAGGAAATATTGCTTCCAGTCAGTATTCATTCAACCTGCAGAAAAGAAGTCAACTTTAATAAAATGCTTATATTTGAATTTGCAGGGTAGCCAAAAAGATTCGACCATTTTTTAGGTTTAATAAGATTCTATAAGATTCTACATGTAAGTAAGATGATTTATTTTAAATTTATTACTTTCTTTTACTATGCCAATGCTAGAATATCCGCGTCCTAGGTATTAAACTTCACAAGTGGTTAAATCATTTCGACTGCCCTGTATAAGTGTAGATCCTTACTTGATAAGCTTGATGTCCCGTTAAGGTCACAGACGGTAGTTCACTCTCACTCAAGTCGAGCTTCGTTTGCAACGGATTGTACGCCAAGGTCGTCCTCATCCTGTCCAAGTCGGCGAAGTTGCTCGGCAGCGGCCGAGCCAGGAGAGCATCTTTGTCCGCGCCGAACTTCCAACAGTCGTCCAGGCCAGCTGGCGTCATAAGCCCTTGACTAGTTGCCATGGAACCGGGATGATGATGAAGATGATCCGTTTGCGGAATAAACGGAGGTATGAATCGAGCTTGATGATGATTCTGATGAACGCCGACGCCGTTAACTAGTCCGGCCATGCCGTGGACGGGCAACGAGATGACTTGGTTCGCCTCTGGACCGTGCTGGTGGTTCTTGATGGTGCCGCCAGGAGGCGCCGGAAAGGGAAAACGATACCGTATCTGTCCCTGCATTTCTGGGGTCATTGTCGCCGTCGTCGTGGGTGGTGCCGTCGACAGACATTGCGCTTGAACCGAAGGCGGCTTGGTGGCGTAGCCGGAAGGTGGTGGCGGCGGCGCCGCTGGATATCCGTTGGGCTTGAAATGCAGGCATTGGCCTTGAAGCATGTAGGCACTGGCAGCCGTCATGTGCGCATTTGTGGGACTCTGGAGAGATCGACGCTCGACCATGCCCGGTGGAATGAGCGAAAAACCTGGAGGTGGACGTTTGATTGGCCTTTGTTGCTGTGGTTGCTGCTGCGGTTGAGATTTTTGGAGCTGCTGCTGCTGCTGGAGGTTAGGCAATGGACTGAAGCGGATGTCAGGAGACTCTTGTGCCCCTAATAATAAATGAAATGATTATAAAATTAAATTTATATCTTAATCGGTAATCATCGGTTAAACCAAAATGCGTAAACCGGAAATGAGCGACGTCTCTTCGCCATGGATAAATTTTAATGTGGAATTATATATTCACAATCTCAAAGGATTTGAAACAGACGAAGCAGTAACGGGCTCATTTCCGGTTTACATGGCATAGAAAGCATTTTTTTCCGATATTCTGAAACAATGAACAATAATCTAAAAGAAAAGCTTGACAATGGAAGGATTACCTTTCTGTGACACACTTTGTTCTACCGAACGCTTAGGCTCCAACGGCTTGCTTGGCAATCCATTGGACAAAACGTTCGAATCAATTGCACCCTTCTTGATGTCCTTGACAATTTGTTTGGTGACTGGGACATCTTCTGAAGCTTTAGAATTAAAAAAATAACTCCTCAGTCTTAGTATGAGGCCCAACTTAAGTAAGTTCAAGACTCAATCGTACTTTAATCTCACCCAATTGTTGCCTACCCACACCCTGAGCAGTGTTGGCCTGATCCTGCTTTGGTTTAGCAGATCTTTCGACAGCAACGCTGTCGTCGTCGACTACTTTCTCCTTGGCGCCTTTCCTGCGGGGACAATCGCGCGCGACGTGACCAATGTGGCCGCACGCGCGGCAGCAGCGGTCGTTGGGTGGTGGTCCATCGGTCAGCTGTTTTTGGTCGAACAGATAGTCCTGGAATTTCGAAATTAATTAGCAACGAAGATCAACGATCACGGAAGTTAAGGCAAGTACCACTAAAGCATTACATTGATTACTAAATTCAGGGCTATTCTCAAGTATAAAATCAATGGGAATTATCACGTGCATTTATTGGAAAGAAATGTTAGGCCTACTTCAATGAATCGATATCTCGGTGGGGGAGCCATGAGGGGAGTTCCAAAAATTCGTCGTCCTACAATGAATGCCTTTAAGATGTACGCGTTCACTAAAAGAATACAAATTAAACTCCAATTAGTTTGATATTAAATTGTTTTCATAAAATTGTTAAATAAATGTAATCAATTTTTACTTATTTCCATTAGGCCTTGGCCATTTCTTAATTTAATACATTATTTTTTAATTAAATTGTTTTTAAACTTATTTATTTTCAATTTAATTACTTTAGCGCGTAGCATTAAGCCTAATTTAGAATTTAAAAAAGTTTGAATATTTTTAATTTGAATAAATGTATTACATTTACATGTATATTAATAGATGCCCTCTTTTAATAAAATCTAGGCATACTTTTTCGAGACACTCCACTGCCCAAATTGTGAGCCAAATTGAATGGATCTAAGAAAAACAAAAGTATCGCAAATTAATAATATGGTAAATAGAAAGAAACAAAGCTGCTATAAGTAATGTAACTGGAGTAAACTACCTTCAATCGCGATCGATTTCTTGCTCCAGATTTTCTCAAATAGCGTGAGAGGTTCCAACTGGCGAATGGAAATGACGAACTCGTTAAAATTGAATTCTTCCGTGTAGAATCTGAAAAGACCAAGCCAGAGCTCTCCCACGCTTTCCACGTTCGCGCCGGCGAATTGCCAAACTTTATGCTAGAATAAAACATTTGTACATGAGTGCATGGAGAGATTATGACAAGACCAAAATCGAAGATCGCGCGCGACGCATCTAATACCAGATTATCGATGTCCTTATAGAACCAAACATTGCAACCATCGATTATTTCCTGAGGAGGCGATTCGTTTCTGTTATACAGCTGCAGTTAAAAACAAGTTTAAAGTAAGTCAAGATAACTAAATAAATCACGCAGGGATTGGTCCCACTCTTGACTTGAGAGCCCCCGATAAGTGACATCATAACGAATTAATCGTAACAATTTACCTGTTGTAAAACTGGAACAACAGGTGGTTTTCTTTGTTGAAGGAAGTAAATCACCATCAAAATGTAAGCGTATGACGACAAGCTTCCTCGTGAAGCATCGCCGATATCACAAACCTAAAAATGTAATAAGAATTAAAATTAAATAAATTCAAATAAATGTAAAAAAAATGTTACTAAGAAAATAAATCAATTATCCATTGAAGAGAATAAATAAATTTAATAAGAAATTCTAAAAAATACAGCAAGTAAAATAAAAGCTTGTCTATTGATTTATTCTTCCTAACCAACCTTGGCGAAATACTTCATGGTGTAGCCAAGAGCTTTGACTCGAGGATCGATTTCCGAATAGAGTCTAAGTAAGGAAGTGTTGTGTTGAGCCTAAAACAACATAAGCAATTAAGACATATTAGGAGAGTGTGGACGTTAGAACTTTGCAATAAAGCCTTGACAGTCTTTAGCTCTTAAAATAAAAACTAACCAGTGTGTTGTACAGACTGAGATCGCATTCCAGATTATTCTGTCGATGGATGAACTTGACAATGGGGACCTTGGCCGTCGGAATGGCAACCACTTGGTAAAGAGCCTTATGTTTCTTCAGCTTGCTGGCCAGTGTGACGATGATGTCAGCATGATGAAGATCCTGACAAAGCAAACAATCATGATGGTAAGTAACTTTCTTAACAAACTACAAGTGAATGAAATAAAACGCAAATGCGATTAATTACGTTGCCCGTCTGGTCGCCGTCGAAGGTGAGGCAGATGTCGAGGTCGCTGCACTTGAACCCGAATCCGTTGCACGAAGATCCGAACAGTCTCAACTGAGCGTCGTCGTAGGTGCATCGGATGAAGCTCTGCAGGTCACGCAAAATGGACGTGCGCTCGTTCAGTTCCCTTTTGTCAGGACAAGCATTGCCTGGGACAGACAGACAGACAAACAAATTAACAAGAAACAAACTGACAAGCGACGCTCGTTCTTTGTCATCGCAAGAACTGCATGTATACTTAATTGTTATTATCTCACGTAATTAAATTGTGTCCTTACTACATTTACATCAAGTTCTAGATTTGACAATAAAGCAGTCTATAAACAAATGACTGGGAACGCTCACTCGCAATGAGGATGCACGCTCTGCTGATGACGTCCATGAATGCGGGATGCATTGGAGGCAGCGGCCACACAGAAGGAAGAAGGACTTCCGGACAGTTGTCCTCTAGATGCCCTTCAGCTTTGCAGATATTGCATTCGAGTATTGGCACCTATGAATAGTAAATGCATATTTATTAGATCGTCAAAGAATATCAAACAACTTTGTTCCATTAAATTAATTCAATTTACAATAAAATCTAACTTTATAAGAGTACCTTAATTGATTAATTAGGCCGATATAATTTTTGAAAAACTTACCCTTCCTCCGGTCAGCTTTTTCCAGATGAAGGCGTATTTTATTTCGTCGTTCTTGACGGCGTAAAACTTTTGCAGCAACTCTGTCGGCAGCGGAAGTCGTCGCGCGTCGCACTGAATTTTACTGACGGGTGGATCCGAACATTTTTCATTGCTTTTAGTCACATTTTTATCGTGCTGCGGAGTGCCGCTGATTTTCGTCTTCAGACCAACTTCCGATGAGTCCGTCGTCGTCGTGGATTCTACCACCAACTTGGTTGCAACTGCATCTTGGCGGCCATTGTGGACTTCTTCTTGATCGCCAACGGACGATTGCGACGTTTGTCTGCGCGAAGGCGAACGCTTCTTCGGCGACGAAAGACAATCTTCGGAATCGTAGTTGTCGCCGCCAGACTCGTCGTTTGACTCGGCGGAAAATGATTCCTCATTGTCGTTGGACGATGAGGACGGATGTTTAGCTAACTCGGTTTCGCTGATTGCCTCTGAAAATGTGAATTTCAAAATACACAATCGGCGTTAAAACAAAAAAATAAAAATAAATAGCGGACACAATCGGATCTTGACCACGGTTCCTTACCATGATCTTTTGAGTCGTTTCTCGTAACTGCCAGTTCCAATGGTGTGACGCTGTCGAAGAGCGGGACGTCATTCAACTGCGGTATTCCAAAGTATTTGAACGAGAGCTTCAGTGACATCAAGATTAGATCGTAAACTTTGGGCGAGCGGACGCAGCGAGTCAAGTTTCGCTTCGTGTGATAGGGATCTGAAATGAAAAGAGAACAACAAACAACAAAACGCTTAGTAAAAAAGATATAAATAAATAACATAAATCATGCTAGTAGCATGCAATGCGACAAATTGTCCGATGTGAACTTGCCTTCAACAGCCAAGATACGAGCTCGCCAATTCTTCTTCGATTTCGTCAAAGGAGCAAACTGACGAATGCACACGACCCAATCGTTTTTGGGAAAGACGAGCGCGTAGAAACGCAGCATCTCCACCCACAGATAGCCGACATTACGGTTGTTCTCCGTCTTCCAAGTGGCCTCGATGGTCTGCAGATTGAAGTTCTCGTCCATGGGCGCGAGTTCGTGGAAAACTGGCAGCACGGGTGGCTCGCAATGTTGCAGGAAGAAGATGACCATCAAGTCGAACGTGTGCGGCGGTAGCGTTCCTCGCTCCTGAGCGTTCAACAGGCATACCTTGCAAAATGAACCAAGTATCGAGTTGCGATTCAATTGGTAATCGTGGCATTTCAACAAAAAGGTGAATGAAAGGTCGACTTACTTTGGCCCAATGACGAAACGCAGTGCACAAGAGACTCGCCCTTTCGTCGAACTCCGCGTAGCTCTGAAGCAAGCGGGTTGTCTTCACGCTGTTGCCACTGCCAAGACCAATGACGCACTCAACGGAGTCCGGCGCGTGCAAAAAGTGCACCGAAGGGACTTTGCCATCGAGATCCATTTCGACTTTGGAGTACAATGCCTTCTTAGACAGCAACGTCTGAAGGACGTTTCGCAGGACCACCGCTGGATTCGCGTCCGAATCGCTCTTCATGTCCAAGCTGATGTTCAAATCGCTCGCTTTGTGACCGACGCCACTCGCCGATGAACCAAACATCATCAACTCGCAGCCATCTATGAAGTAAGCAATAAACGTTATTTAAATTAACTAAACGGTAATTAAATTAAATCAAATCATTAAGAATTAAAATATATTCAAAATTAATTAAAGTTAAATTAATAATTAGGTCAACTAACAATAAATTCAAAATATAAAACGAAAATAAATTACCTAGGCCAAATAATTATAAATCAAGAACTTTGAGAGATTTACCAGGTAAACAGTCCTTTAGTAGCTCATTTAATTGCTCGACGATGCACTTTCGCTTGAGCAGCTGATGGCAATCGAGTAAATTGTTCGAAACTGTCGAGACGAGCAAGGCTTCCACCGCTTTAGTCTGCTCATCGGAAGGACTCGGTATGTGCTGCAATAACACGTCAGTGTCCAGTTCCTGCAAATCAAATCAAACCTTGGATTAATACCTATTCCCCCTAATGAATACCGACAGCCTAGTTTGAAATAGGTAAAGGAAATAAAACCTTTTTCAGAGCCTGATGTTTGTCGCTTTTCAAGTGTCGCACGCAGACGGTCACTGCGTCACAGTGGTAAACACAAAGACGACAGGCGTATCGAGCGTTAGGATGACGTTGCGATTTCTAATTAAAAAGAAAAAAATGATGATGAGCTATTCAAAATTTCAAATGTATCAAATGTTTATCACTTTTAATTTATTTTATAATTATAATTATTTGCTATTTTAATTTTCATTCTAATTTATTTAAGTGGCGATTGCGTGTGTAAATTAAATGAGATCGATGGCTGGTTCACCTTTTTCATCGGAAAAATGTGGTGTGCAGCCAAGATGGCAAGAACATCCGCTGGTGGAGGAACCTCGGGATGGCCATCAATTTTAAGCAAATTACGTGCCATCAAATCTGAAATTTAAATCATACTAAGATTACTATATTAATGTTTAAGGAATCAATGATAATCCTAATGCAGATATTGAATAAAGGGTTCTAAAAATATTATAGGCCTAGGCTGATTGTTTGCATTTTGGAGATTCTAGTCAAAGGCTCATTATGAGTTTTATCAGTTACCGGTAATCCGATATGTCCTATTGTGATAAACCAATGAGTCAATAATCTTTGTTATGACGAGCAGTTGATATCTGGTAAGCCTAGTCACTAAGTTTGCAGCTTTACATGAAAAAATGGTCATGGAAGTGGGTACGCCAATTAAGCTAACCTAGACTTGGCGTTTCATCATTCAACCCACCTTTGCAGGCCGCGTCAGTGCTGGACACCAGCTGTGGCGGCACCTTGAATTTCCCGTCTCCACTCTGCCCTCTGTCCGTCTTGCAATTCTGTATCAGCTTTATGCCTGCTTTATCGTTTCTGCCGACAGCCATCGAGTGCTCGACGGCGCTCTGCAAAGCCTTCGTTGTTGTTCTCGTCGAATCGACCACGAGCGGCTTCGACTTGGAGACGGACTCGATAGCGTTTGAAAACGCGTTCGGCTTGGCCAGCCGTTCTTTATTGAGGTTTCTGTGTCTTTGTTTGACCGACTTGGGTTTGATTGTAGAAGGCGGCAGCGATGCTGCAGCAGGAGCCGAACAATGGCCGACTGTAGACGCATGCTCGCAACGGTTATTAACGCTGGGCTTACAGCCGGCGGCAACAGCAGCTGGAGCCTTGACGACTTCCTTGGACGACGACGCAGCAGCTGACGACAAAATCCGTTTGTCATTTTGCTCCAGGCTGCCCTGCGACGTGGCAGCTCCAGTCTTGACGTCGTCCACTCTCTGCTTGGCGTCCTTCGGGGAAGACTTTTTACGTTGTCTCGGCTTCTTGGTTCTGCTGCTTTCGGCTACCTGGACGACCACGGGTCCGCTGCTCGAACGAGCTTGGTCAGCCGACGACGACGGCTGTCCTATCTTCAGCAATTTCTTCAAGTCATTCTCAATGTCAGCTGATGACCAGTTGTACGCCATGGTAAATGTCTATAGATTCTTAGTCCGGTCTAGACGATTCTAAACAGAAACAATCATTAGACAGACACAAATTAGATCTAACTATGTTAGGGGACAAGCCATTCGAGTCTGCTAGGCCCTAGTCGCCTTCGCTTACAATTAACTAGAAATAAGGCACCATCTCCTGACCAGCAAACATTGAAACATTTAACAGGCCAATAAATGTAAGCTTATCAACCTTGTTCAAAACAAGATTAATGTACATGGAGGCGCAGCCAGAGATGAAGTTATCTGAAGCTATCGCGTGTCTGCTCACAACCAAACAATAAATGTCATTTAACAAGGTCATATGCAAGCCTCATAACTGATAAGCCTTGACCAGGAATCCCCTGATATACATGTATGCTCTAACCTTTCGACATGCGCATTGCACAAACTACATTACTCCATGGGCACAGAATTCACCAAGTCTTCTAGATGATAGATTATCTAGCCTGGATGATATCCTCTTATACATTCCATCATGATAGATGGTTACGACGATCGTCTAGATACACAACACTGACTAGACCTGTTGTACGACTTCTCTAGACTAGATGAAGGCAAACTTTAGGCCCAGTTCGAACACACAAACATGCTAGCCATTGTTGAAGTACCGACACATGTATATTAGCCGGCCTACACTAGCCAGCCTACACATGTAGGTCAAGTTCAACGAGTCAATCACGTGAACGGATTGTTTGCCTACATCAATCGCGGTTACATGGGGCTTTTAGAACCGGTTTGATCGATGTCAGACTTATAAAGGTCTTGATTTCAAATTTGTACGTGTGTGCACTCATTAGCGGCAATGGTGCACAAATTGATCTGCACAAGTACGGTATAGGGGCATACAAAGCCCAAACTTTGTCTACCTGTGCATCCACCCCGTAGACCGTCCTGAATTCCTAGAATTCCCTACTGATTCATGCTACTGCAGGCTTTCAGTCTAGCCTGAAATCGTTACATGCCTAGGCCTAAAGCACAGACACGAATGCTGCCTTTATTTTGCACTTTAGGCCTAAAAGAAATGCCTAAAATAGCCAAAATGTAGGACTAATATGAGTACAAACGTTGTGCAACATTGTTCTACTACTTACTCAGCGTAGTACGGTACTTAATTAGTTAACTATGCCTAGTTGGCGGCCATCAGTCCAGGCGCCCAAGCCAAACAACAAGGCTATTTTAGGCCTAACCGCCAAATAGGCCTAAGCGAGAAAAGTGTCGAAATTAAGTTAAAACTCACCCAATCTTGCGAAATAAACACAATTTATATCAAGTTAAACACCAGGAACTCGTTTTCAAACTAACGCATCCATTATTTTGCGCGTTTCTTCTCGCTTTTGCCTCGGATCGGCGAAAAAAACACAAACGTCGCACTTTGCACTTTTTCAATTTCCATCAAAAAAGAAGACGTGACTTGATAAGAGCTAAAACGTTTTACACATATTCCTTCGCTTAATTTAACTTGAGACAAAGAGAGATAAATTGAAATCCAGACATAATTCAAGAGAAATAGTTGAAACAAGAAGGAATGCATCAGGATTCGAACCTAAGCCACGTAAATTAGAAGGGCGGTCGGGAAAGCCTGAGGAAGAGAGCGCGCCACCATAACCGAATGACGTCATGCGCCATAAAGGACAGCTCCTGAAGAAGAGAAAGTTCGCTCGCCATAAGCCCTGTGTTAAACAAGTGAAATTTGCCACCAGGGGATGATTTAGCGCTGCGGTCGCTCAAGTGCAATCTTTTCTGAAGATACGCATTAAAAGTTTATTGATTTTAGTTAAAATAAACTTAATCAATATGAAAAATAAACTTTGCATACAAAATAACTAAGCCAGCTTATGAAAGATGGGCTTAAAAAGAAGAATACGCCATGGTTTTTATGTATTTTCCATGTTGTCATTTTATATTTAATGTTAAATAAAAAATAGGCCATATTGATTTTATCTTTTATTATATAAATCCAAATTGAGAGGTTTTTGCGAAAGGTTTGAAATGAAATATTCAAAAAGTTGCCTGGTACGGGTGAACTTTTTGAAAATTTCGTTTATTATGTTGGAAATAGATTTATTGTCAAATTTGTTAAAATTTTAAACGCTACTTCCAGAATGATTATTTGGACTTCAAGGTATATGCAACGCACATTCAATGTTACCTCATATAATGCTGATGGATGCACTACGTGCAATTAGATTTGCCATATTTGTTTACACAAGCTCATCCACAAAACCGTTGTGGACACCAGTGTTGGATTTCCTCATAAAACGGGACCTCCGTATAAGCGAGGTCGCGACTCGCAGCAGAGTACTTAAAGAAGATCATCTTCTTTAAGTACTCTGCCTCGAGAGAGCTCGCTCATACGCAGGTCCCATTCTTCTGAGGAAATATTTATTTGAAGTAGCAAAACAAACAAAATAAAATAAATCAAGGAGAAAGTGGCAAAGATGACAATGGGAGGCTAGAAAGAAGGTAACGACTAATTAAAACAAAGAAAAATTTATAAATATAAATTAACTTAAAGGGAAAGAGGGTTTAACAAAAGGAAACACCATATTCTTTTCTTTTGAAAATACCCTGCGCAAATTCAAAGACAAGTGTCTCAATGAAAGCGGCGAAAAACGCAACTTTGGTTGAACAATAAACATTATGTCAGGTTCATAACAAGACCCATTAAAACATCGCCTTCCGGTAATTGACGCAGAGTAGTTTTGGAGAAATCCTTGGGTTATCCTAGTGTCCTACCGATCCAATCTAATAGAAATAATTAAAGTGTCACCTACAGTACGCCGAACGTTTCAAAGCTAACGTTTCACAGACACACACGCGTGGTTCACCGGCAGACTTCATCTTTACGGCGAACGTCCTCGAGTCCTAATAAACCATCTTCAAGTCCTCTTTGGTTTTCCATAGCATCAGTTGCATGCATGACGCGGCGTCCTCTTGGCTATCGTGGCCACCAACTAAGAACGGAAAAAAATATTTAATACTGGAACAACTTGGCTTTCAAGTTGTTTCAAAAATATGCTTACCGTCATTCTGGATGATCTTCTTTAAGTACTCGGCCACGAGAGTACGAAGAGCTCGCTTATACGGTGGTCCCATTTTATGAGGAAACACAACACTGGTATCGACAACGGTTTTGTGGATGAGCTGTGAAAACAAATATGGTAAATTTAATTACCTACATCTACACCAATTAATCATAAACGTCTTGTTGGGACAAACGTAAGCATTCCTAAAAACAAAAGCCACCTTTAACGCTTTGAAGTCACTTTCCAGACTGTGACCAATGAGGATTGTGCGATCGGAAAATTTGTTTAAGATAATAGCCTGAACGTCACGAAGCGTTGTCTGAACATCTTTAAGATCTGTTTCAGTAATTCCACTGAACCTGAAAGAGAATAAAATATTGCTTTTATTTTATAAACAAATTAAATAAAATTCTATCAGCTGTGTAAATTAAAATAAGAATTATTTTATTCTAAACTAAACTAAAATAAAATAAATATTTTTCTATTATCTTCACAACTTTCACCTAGTATTGTAATCGATGATGGGGTTTTCTGGTTTGACTAGCGACTCAAAAACTGGTTTAGAGTTCGAATCGACAACGGTTATCCTCGTAAGCTCGTTTCCCATGTTTGTGTAACACTGAAATTCAGATGTCAAAAAAACCATACCGTAAATGAAATCGAAATAAAAGTTAGCATATAATTTCTGTAAAGGAAAAAAAAGATCTACCATTTCGCAGTCCAGTGCGAAGACACCGTAGTTGTCATCCGGTGGAGGACTCTTTGGAAGCGTCTTGACGAAGCCCCTCAAGTTGTACGGGTCGATATCGTCGTAGACGTGCAACCTTCCTACGCAACAACCTTCAGAGTGCAATCCAGCTTGGCAGCAAGAATATCGAGTTTCGTAGCCACCGCCATCTGAAATAAGATTTAAACTAATTACGTAACTTTGTATTAAGAATACGTAATCACAGGTTTGGATCAAGATTTCACCCTGACAATGTCTAGAAGAAGTCTTCTTGAAAATTGAAAGTGAAATAGATAAAGTAAAAAAACTTACTTCGATATTTGTGAGCACGACCCCAATGATAAAAGCATTCCTCCTTTGTCAGATAAGTCCCAGTTTCGGCGACTTTAAACGTCGAGCCACACCTGGTGCACACTTTGTCCATAGCTACGAATAACAAAAGTAAGTAGAAATTGAGAACATTATTAAGACGATAAATTTATCGAGCAGAAAACAAAAACAAATCAAACTTACGATCGGTGCTGTTTCGCTTGACAGACTGCTTTATGATGACGGTCACGTTGGGTTCTGTCGGATGCGCCAATGGGAACCCATTTTGAACTAGCTGTTCTTCGGTCAAAAGGTACCTCTTCAGAGTTTTGTGCAAATGAACCCCTTGACAGATGCGAGCTAACAATTAGGCCTATTACAAATTTTAAATATTAACGATGAATGATGCTCATACCCGACATTATGGACGCGTCGCTGCACTTGTTCTTTACTCGCTCGATGCTGTAACTGACATTGGCGGCTTTCTTTCCGCCGAGGTTGAACTGGTGCGACACCACTCGTTGTTTACTCGCCGCTGTTCCAGCCAAATCAGTAGATTTTGCGCTATTAACCCAATCGAATAAAACAAAAGGTTATCTATCCGCTTAATCCGCAATCTTATCCAGTTACCACAGATAAGCAAAAGATACCGAGTTACGAGACTGGTGTATTTAAATTTCAATAAAACGCTCACTCTTTTGGCTGCTCTTCACGCAGTCTCTTGATTGCGTTGGCCACAACGTTGAGATAAACCGCCCGATTGGCGCTCCGGTCGTAGGCCATTTTTTCTTCGACCAGTCCCTGGTTAAAAAAAGTTTTTTTTTAAAGTTGTGATGCTTTTCTCAAAAGGCTTAAATAGTTGTTTCAAAGCTAGCTCTTACTCGTTCGCTTGCGTCTTGTTCGGTATCGTAGATAGCCATGCATTCGTTGATGATGAAGTTCAAGTATTTTTGGCGAATGTTCGTCGGAACTTTGCTACCAAACTCTGCTGGTATCGTTGGTCTGACGAACGATGAATTCTAGCCATAACAAAATAAAATATATATTCCAACACCTTAGATAAACTGCAGTTAAAAACCTTCCAAAAGGAAGGTGGTCCGAAAGTAGTCAAGAATAGATTTTTGAAATTAAAAAGTTTTCAAAGTGACCACCATACAATGTAGAATAAAGGAAAGCAAAGAAACCATTGGAAGATGAGAAACTCTTTGGTTCCGTTTTGCATTCGTCGTTGCTGATATCTTTGGCGGCGCAATTCCGCTCGATGAAGTTGATGCCGCTGTCGTTCCACGATTGCTGAGCGTCAAAGACAATCTGCTCGTCTTGATGCTCGGAGTATTCGTTCCATTTGGAACATGGGCGACACGCTGTTTGCCAATGTCCATGGAATGCTCGTTCCGAACGGTTTTACTTCGAGGCACGTTTATGTCCGGCAAAGAAGTCTACAATTTTAAATAATGTGAAACCCATTGTTAAATCTACAATAATCTTGTTCAATGGTAGGTGTCGAATTGTATTTCGCCCATCAACTTACACTGGTCGACTTTTGGCGACCTTCCATGACCATCTGCTGCACCCTGAGGAAACGTTCGTACATTATTTGAGACGGCGACGCCTTGTACTTGGCCACACAAACATTTCGCCGAACAGCCTAGAAATCAAACAATATTCGTTTAATTGGTTTACAGAATTTTAACTTTTAGTTGGCCGTCTGTAAATCAAATTTTTTAAGACAAGACAGGCGTTGAATAATTAAAATGTAACATTTATGCTTTGGCTTGCATGTTGTTTATACGTACATGTAGATTGAGACTTGGATCACGTGCCACACGCACTTTTCCAGGAATCGCCACCTCAGCATCGTCAGTCTTACTTTTTTCAGGCGCCTGAATCAATAACAAACAAACAAAACGCTAAATTAACTACAGGTAGGTTATTATAATAATGTAATGCTAATAACGTAACATTACACCACCAGCATGCTGATGATTATTAGGCCTAAGTCTCAGGTGCAGGCTCGTGCAGCGTCAGAAAGACAAGTTAGAAAATAAACCTTTTTGGTGGAAGAAATCTCGGGCTCAACATGCGGCGTGTACTCGTTGAAAATCTTTAGGCACTCCTCGTCCACATCATTGTCTTCTTCTTCGTCGTCGTCGTCCTCGAGATCAGAGCTCGGATCCTCTGAAGCGTCCGTCATTAACGTCAGATCCACGTCCACTTTGACGTGATGAGCAGGAAACACGTTGGAGGCAAGAGTGTCACTCGTTTCACTCAAAGCAGGCCCAGCAGAAGACAGCACTTTCGTCTTCGCAGTCGGAACTACGTTGTTTTCAACTGTCTTCACTTTCTTGACCTGCGGTTCACACGCCGTCTTTTCAACTGCTGCCGGTCTCTTGGCCGAAGCGGTCACCGAAGTCTTCTTTTCCTGAGCTTTAACTTTGTCCTTTGTAGGAGCAACGTTGCTGCTGTTTTGCTGCTTTGTCTTCACTGATTTAGAAGTCCCTTCAACGCTGCTGCTTCCATTCACCTGCACTTTGGTCTTCGCACTTCCCTGTTTCAGCTTAAGCTTACTGGCCAAAACAGGAGCAGCTGTTTCTTTCTTCTGAGGTTTGGTTGTGAGGTTGCCCGAGGGTTTGGCTTGCTTTGCAGGAACGGTTACTGTAGTGGGCTTCTTGGCAAGGGCGGGAGTACTTTTGTCTTTTTGTTTTTGTTGCTTGCTCGCTTCCTGCGCTGTTTTCGCGCTTTGCTTTAACACGGGAGGCCCGGGCCCATTGCCGACCGTCCCTTTGAATATGACTTGCTTTGATGGTTTTTTCTCGGCGTCCGGCGCCGTCGAACGTCGCGCCAACAACGAATCGAAAGCGACGCTTTCCGAAAGAATCTGATTGACCAAGTCAAACTTGGGGCCAGAGCCAGCGTCAAGAGGGGCAGATACTTCACCACCGGAAGTGTTACTTTTGGCCGAAGAAGATTCTCGATCGAGGTCGTCGTCCTTGGTCGTCTCAACGTCGCCAGTGACGCCGTCCTCGTCGCTAAACGCGGCACCACCTGCTCCGACATCCGCGTCACTGTCCGAATCGGTACCGATGGATACAGATAGTTGTTTCTCAGACGGCACCTTCTTGATGGGATTCGGAATGTAGCTCACGTTGGCAGCGCTCGACGGCAGACGCGACCTTGACTCGGGCACGTAGAAGATCTTGGAACTTGTCTTTGAACAAGGCTCGTACTCAGAACCGCAACCAGTGATGGCGGTGGACTTGGCGGCGCTCTGCGATTGGAGCTTCCTCAGCTGAGCGATGGGCGTCGGCCTGTACTCGGCTGTCGGTCGAGGTTGCTGATGGACGAACGGTAGACCTACATGTACCGCAGCTAAAACAATACAAATACATCAGGAATCAAAAATAAATTCTCAAAAAGCACACAAGGTTATTATAATTAACAAAGGGAATTTTGGCAGACATTGATTTGCTACACGACATATTTACGAGTGTATTTTAACTGCATTTCATTTCGCTATAGACATATCGAGTTAAATATTACTGCAGTTAAATTTTATTGTCGCAGCCAAGCGGCACCTATGGACCATGTACATAGGGTGAAAAATTGACATTTTTTTACCGGTATGCCGGTATCACGATTTTAAACAAATGCCCCACCAATGGCAGACGATATTGAGAAGATATGTACCTCTAGAGGTGGAGCTGAGCCCGGAAAGCCCAGTGGTGAGGAGAGAAGAAACGTTGGACACGGCAAGCCCAGATGATGGATGCTGATTGCCAGCCGCACCTTTGTCGGCCACGACTTCCTTCTGGACTTGAAGTATCGCTTCGCGAACCAACAGCAAAAGGTCTGGTTTGCTGGTGAGCGAAATTGAAGGTTCCGTCGGCAGAACGGCAGCTTCCGGTAGAAGCGGTTGGGCTGCAGTGCTGGCTATGGGCGTTGAAGCCACGTACGATTCTACAGGAATATTTAAGAAATTAGGAATCCCGATAAAACGACAATGAAGAGAGTTGACCTTACCTGCGCTAACATGTCGAAAATGGCAGTGCGGTCGCTCGCACAGGCCGTTTGAAAAGAACGGACAGCTGATGTTGCGGAAGTATCCCGACGATGGCAACATGACACGGTCTTGATGTAGGCGTAATTCACTCACTTTAGGCTATTGGTACTTAAGTAGGATCTGCAATGGAAATTTTGTAACTCAAGACTCAGATGTTAGATCTAGGCTAGCCTTCAAAAATAGTCCTTAAGACTATTTTTAGAATCAGGACGACTTTATAGAACACTGTAACCCGGTATTTTAGTATTTTCATTACTTAGGCGTACCGGTAACTAAAAATATTTTTCCCATTAATTAACCTACTGGGCCACTTGCAGTTAATTTTTTCAAGTGGGAACTAAGCATTGCTCGAGTAGGATCTGCGCAATGGACGTCAAGGCAAATGAGTAGACCTGCATTAGTTGCAAAAAAAGTTGCAATTTTGAGTACAATTATGGTACGCACAAACACCATAACTCAAGTCTCAGACAAACCCATAAACCTGAAGCCTTTAGCGCCTGAGCCTGTGTTTGCCTTGAACTAACTAGGCCCACTAAAGAAGCTTCTTTGAAGGTGAAAGCCAGCTCGGGAACCTTGTAAAAGGGCTGCCTAGACGATTCTTGGTGCTCGACTCTTCGTT
Source organism: Polyzonium germanicum (assembly GCA_034700265.1). Lineage (NCBI taxonomy): Eukaryota > Metazoa > Arthropoda > Diplopoda > Polyzoniida > Polyzoniidae > Polyzonium > Polyzonium germanicum. The sequence goes on from JAQIYI010000027.1 coordinate 42,046, forward strand.
GTCTCACTTTAGGCCTACAGCTACAGCCTACAGGTGAACCTCTTGACCACGGTCTTACGGTATGTAAGACCGTGCTCCTGACACCGTGTGGAATTTGGAGATGAGGTCTAGTGAAAGTATCAATTTGTGCCATCTTTCTACTTGATGATTGTGACATTTATGTCCATAATTTAAACGAGCAGAAATTTGAGTCATACGGCCGCAATGTACTAAGGTCACAGCTAACAATAGATTTGAATTTGAATAAGGTCGGTGCTATTGGCAGTGCGCGCGCACTGCCAATATGGCTTCCATTTAGTCTATTGCCAGTGCGGGTTGCTGATTGGTT